>BHFT01041869.1:0-47517 GCA_004320025.1 Laticauda laticaudata | reverse complement strand
GGTGGCATGCGTTGGGCGTGGTGACAAGTGCCAATCTCCTTCTCCCACTTTGGTCAGGCTGTCCTTACACGTGCCTCGCCAGGCGGGTAGTTCACTTCGCCGGGGTCTCCATCTCGCACCCTTCCACAGAACCACTGCCAACAGCGAGACTCGGATACTCTTCGTCCACGCAGAAAGATCCAGACCAGCATTTCTCCCGGTTCCTCTAGCTCCTTCTGATCGGAGAGATGTTGGCCGAGGTGACTGCTGCCTGTGCTCTCCCAAAGCTGTGGGGGGGGAGGGGCGGAGTGGGGGTGGGGTCAGGGCTCCGTGCCGGGGAGGAGAGAGGAGGCGTGCGACTGGGGGGGGGGGGGGGGGGGGGGGGGCGGGGTGTGGGGCGATTTCACGGGTTAGGGGGGGGGGTCGGGTGGCGGCAGGGGCCGGTCAGAGGGCTTGAGGCGGTGGGGCGGGTATATATTGTGCTACCTCTTCCACATGCCTCCATTATCACTCACTATATCCCCCTTTCTAGTGCAGCTTCCTTACAGGGGTCATTGCTTCTCCTCCACCACGAGGAGCAACCTCCAAAGATAGCCAGGCTCTCTGCCTTCTCTCTTCCAAGCACCGCTTCCTTCTGGGGTGTCTCGAGTTATGAGCCTGTTTCCCTTCCGCCATTAAAGTATTCATTCTCCTCAGCCACTCGCGAGCACCTCCTCCTCATGTTTCCTCTTCTATTGTGTATTGCTCCTCTCCCGGTTCACGCGTGCCTCTTCCTCCCTTTGCAGGGCCATATCTCTTCAGAAGGGCTTCGAGTTTTAGGGCTGCGCCCTCCCACACCCCACCAAGCAGCAGCACAAACAACAAGGTTAAGCAAAGCTACCACAGCACCAGCACACCAGGGCACCAGGACACAGCAGCACCAGAGCAGACAGGAGCACCAGCAAGGACAGCAGAGACCAGATGCACTGCCAAGCAGAGTAAGCACCAGCAAGAAAGACCAGCAGCGGAGAAGTCGCAGGTTAGGCAGAGTAAGCACCACCGCAGAAGCCAGCATCACAGCACCAGCCAGAGCAGAGCATGCACAGCAGAGTAAGCACAGGCAGAAGCTACCACCAGAAGCAGCATCAGCAGAACGCCCACCAGAAGCAGCACCAGGTAAGATCCGCAAGCACCAATCCAGAAGAGCCAGACAAAGCCCACCACCAAAGAAGCCAGGAGTCAAAGCCAGCTAGAAGGGTCCGGGCCAGGGGTGGAGGGCCTGTGCCCTTTTGCCAGGGCTGGCAGCAGATGGCAGAGGCTTCGTTGTTTCCCCATGAGTTGTTGGGGTTGCTGGCTGGCTGGCTGGCTGGCTGGCTGGAGAGCATGTGTCTGGAAGCAGTCTTTCCTCTGGATGGTGACCTGCTTCGGGAGCTGTCCTTCCGCTTTATATCCGGCGGGCTGACACAAGTGCATCCTCTCCGCATGCGCAGTGAACCTAGGCATTGCCTAGGTTTCTACTGCTGCTCTGCTTCATCATGCTCTGCATGCGCTCTTTTCTTCCACCTCCGCTTTGCTGGTGCTCCCCCGGAAGCCTTGCGGATCGTTCCATCCCTCCCATCGCTTCCATCTGCTAGGTTTCCATGAGCATTCTTGCTTTCCAATCTCCCTACGTTCCTCCCCCGTCCATTGTCTTTCTTGTGTGTCGCTCTGGTTGCAATTTCAGGGCACTTTTGAGAGTGGATAACAAAGGGATTGGAAATTATTTCTCGTCGCTGTGTCCTTTTTACAAACGTTTTGCATCCGTCGGCCAGTGTGACAGGGCCTTAAATAATAATGTATGAAATTTGTGTACTCCCCTGCCCCCAACATCTCTGGGTAGTTCACAACAATCAAATAGCAAAATAACAACCAAATTAAAAAAGATAAAGATAAAAATGTTGACCAGCACTCTGAACAATAACCAAATAATCTCCCTGATTATATAAAAGTTTACTCTGTTCTCTCTTGCACAGCGCTAATGCTGTTTCCATATGAAACATACATCTAATATGTGAATAGCGTTTGCAGTTAAAGATAGTTTCAGACTGTACCTGTGTCACAGATATATGATTAAGTGAAGGTGATATAGATTGAATCAGGCAGAATGCATGGATATATTGATGCGTATGGTGGAGGTTTTTTTTTAACTTTGTTTTTTGTCAGCCTGGGAGGCATAGAAAATAGGTATCCTATGCTCCAGCGCCAACATATTCCTGTAGTAAGGATTCCTGATTGTCAAATTATATGAGTAACACTGACCAAGCCAGTAGTGGGATTCAAATTTTTTACTACTGGTTCTGTGGGTGTGGCTTGGTGGGCCTGGCAGGGGAAGGATACCGTAAAGTCTCCATTCTCACCCACTCCAGAAGGATAGTGTAAAATCTCCATTCCCACCTACTTCAGGGGAAGGATACTGTAAAAACTCCATTCCCACCCACTTCAGGGGAAAGATACTGTAAAATCCCCATTCCCTCCCCAATCCTGGGGGAAGGTTACTGCAAAATCCCATTCCCTCCCCACCCCACTAAACTGCTTTCCAGCTCCATTCTCCTGTGCAGGGCAACAAAAGAAGACCCAGCCGATCAGCTGGGACTCAAGAAGCAGAGAATAGATGGGGGCGGGGCCAGTCAGAGGTGGTATTTGCCAGTTCTCCAAATTACTCAAAATTTCTGCTACCGGTCCTCTAGAACTAGCCAGAACCTGCTGAATACCATCTCTAGACCAAGCCCCTGTCCTGCTATATGGGAAATAAAAGGGCCCATTCAGACAGGAATGGTGAATTCCAATCACTGATACTGGATGTTATTTCCTTGTGAATAAAAGGAAACAATACTGAAATATCCATGGAAAAATAATGATACAGTACACAGGTGCTACTCAGTTTCACAGTTAAAACTTGTGGAACCATGTTCTGTTTTTCTTATTCTTTACATTTAAATGGAAAACCAGTACTTGTTTCAGTCAATTATGAAGAGTTGTAGCTCTAATGCCTTCAGGGAGATTAGAGTCTCTTGTTTCTCTTGATCTATGATGAACCAAGTAGATATTGGTTCCTTTGAGGGATGTGGTGGCACTCTTATTGGCTCATTATGATTAAGGTGTTAGAAATCCTGAAGAGTGCAGTAGCTACACATTTGTTGGCAAAAGGTAGTTATAACATATGATGTCAGCATGTAGAAGATCCCAAGGAGCCTAAAGGGCAAGGGAAAGCAGAGGGAAATGCTAACTCTTGTAGCCCATCCAGAAAGTAAGATTTAGGAAATTTCTTCTTGGGTTGTTTAACATATTTGCAGCAGTAGTCAGAATGGACAGCTTCTTTAATTCCAGATCTTTCTTATTGCTAGATTAGGTGCTTGCCTCCTGGGTTCTGAGACAATACAAACCAATGTTATTAAATTCCTCTACAAACATCTGAAAATTTCAGAGTGGAACTCAAAATCTCTAAAGACAACGTCTCAAGACTTTTTCAAAATTAAATCGATGAATAATTTTTAAAAGTCACCCTATATAAACATTACCATTGTGTTTATGCAGATGTCTGTTTCAAGACTTCAGCAGCCAAAGCCAACATCGCTATCCTTCTCTTCAGCTATTTCCTTCAAAGCACTGAAGAAATGTTTGTTTTGCTGCCCTCCAGTGTTAATAGTTTGCAGCCGTTTGAAATAATTAAATATAAACTTTCTGTCCTAGTTTCTCCCCAGTAATTAACTATTATTGGACATAAAGTGACACTTAGGCTTTCCTAAGTGTCACTTCTACAAAACCCTGAAACCCCCAATTTTTGTCCCTGGAGAAAAGAACTTTTTCTCTAGAAATGATCAGTTCCCAAGGATGGGATACAGATAGGTCAATTATGACCTGTTGTTTAACAATCATTCGAAGTTACAACAGACCTAAAAGAGAAACTATTTGTGGTCTTTCCTCAAAACTACAACTCCACCCCCCCCCCAGTCATGTGATTGCATTTCAGATGTTTGGCCATCAGCTTGCATTTAAAACTGCATTTTGCAATCACATGATGACAGTTTGTGACTCTTGTTACTTTCCAGCAGAAAACCAAAAAAAGACCATTGGATATGCTGGATTCACTTGAAAACCACATGATCTGTAAAAATGCATGTCAACCCATTTAACTAATAAGCAAAAGAAAGGTATACATTTTGGATATGATTTTTATTATTATTTTGGCCCTTTTACAGTCTTTCATTATTTTAAAATCCAAGAGTCCCAGGGAATTACTTTATCTAATTCAGCATTTTTTAAAAAATTGATCTAAAATATTATTGCCTCATCCAGCAATCAGAGATGACTCAGGCATACTGACATTTAGACTTGAAATCTATCACATATGCAAGAAACTGCTGAAAGAATACCTTCGATGCCTTGAATAAATTTAAGTTTCTAGGACCTAGTGGATTACATCCTAGGATGCTAAAAAGACTGGTGGATGTGATCTCAGAACTACTGATTGTGATCATTGAGAACTCTGATAGTTCAGAAGTACCAAATATTTGGACAAGATCTAAAGCTGAATGTATAGAATAGGATAGGATAGGATCAGGGGTGGGATCCAATTTTTTTAACAACCAGTTCTGTGGGCATGGCTTAGTCGGTAGGCGTGGCTTGGTGGTCATGTAACTGGGTGGATGTGGCTTGGTGGTCATGTTATTGGCTGGGTGTGGCCAACTCAATATCACTCACATCGAGGCACGCATCTCCTCGCCTGGCCTCTCATGACTGTGGGAATGCTGCAAGAGTCATAAGTGTGAAAAATGGTCATAAGTCACTTTTTTCAGTGCCATTGTAACTTTGAATGGTCCAAAGTACTAGAAAAGGAGGGAAAAAAACTCCAGAGAAGTTCCAAAGACAGGAAGTCTAGTCCTGCCAAGAATGTAATAAGGGTTAAGGGAGAGGCAGTTTCTGTAAGCAACACCTGAATGTTTCTTTCCTGCCTTCCTTACAGGATTAGGCCTGTAATTTCTTCTAACAACTGGTTCTGAACTGCTTAGAATGTTAATAACTGGTTCTAGCAAATAGGTGCGAATTGGGAGAATCCCATCCCTGGATAGGATAGGATAGGATAGGATAGGACAGGACAGAACAGAAAAGAACAAATAGAATAACAGAGTTGGAAGGGACCTTGGAGGTCTTCTATCCAACCCCCTGCTCAGGCAGGAAATCCTATACAGTTTCAGACAAATGATTGTCCAATTTCTTTTTTTAAAACTTTCAGTATTGGAGCACCCACAACTTCTGGAGACAAATCATTCCATTGATTAATTATTCTCACTGTCAGGACATTTCTCCTTAGTTTTTGGTTGCTTCTCTCCTTGATTAGTTTCCATCCATTGCTTCTTGTCCTGCCTTTAGGTCCTTTGGAGGATAGGTTGACTCCCTCTTCTTTGTGGCAACCCCTAAGGTATCGGAACACTGCTGTCATGTCACCCCTCGTCCTTCTTTTCATGAAACTAGACATACCCAATAAATGACACCAGCCCTCTTGACCATAATCCCTGGAAAAACCCTTAAAAAGATAACCAAGCAATGAGTTTGGAAGCAGTTAGAAAAAAGCGCTTATTGGAAGCCAGCATAGATTTGTTAAAAAAATGTCATAACAGATGAATCACAATTTATATGGGTATCTTACAAAGAGGACTTCCTTTAACCTCCCAGAAAGCTGAAGTTATCATGAAGCACCAGAGTTATTACAGGAATTATCATCACAACCCTCATAGAAGAGATTTGCTAAATATCATTCTGGGATCAACCCTACTAGAATATAGATTATTGGTGTCTGAGTAATAGGATGGAGTTTATTTATATTTGTATATTATAGAAACCTCTTTCTCAGTGGTCCCATGGTTATATACATTATATATGGTTATATTTACATACATAGTGTGTTGTGAATTAATTTTGTGAGTTTGCTAGCAAATTTTATGTGACAGACTCAGGTAGCCAATGGCAGAAAGATAGATCTCTGAGTGAATCTGTGATTCTGTGAGCAGTTCAATCTGCCTGCCTGCTTTGCCTGATTTTGGGCAAAAGTTGTTCTTCTTTTAATAAAAAAAGTCAATATTTACATAAATATTTATATTTACATACAAATCCTGCCCAGCTAGTCACATGACCACCAAGCCACACCCACAAATTAGGCCACAACCACAGAACTGGTTGTTAAGAAATTTGAATCCCACCCCTGAATGCACAGCCGATTTCAGTCTGTACAGCTGGTCTAAAAATAATATGCTTTATTCTAAAAAATATATAGATGTAAATATCTGAGAAATGCTTTCCTAAAATATTTCAAGTAGGACAACAGAGAAGTCAGAATTTTTCAGAGTGGGATGTTTGTAATAAGAACATATAGCACAATAATAGTGATTATAAATAATAGAGCGATCATTTAATGTTTTGGTCAACCAGTGAAAGTAAGTCACTATTCTGCCTGTTGAAACAATCATGGTGGGTATAAGAAGTATGAACAGAGATAAATTTATCCTTAGATGTTTAAGAATTTATCCTTAGATGTTTTATCAATGCACAATGCATTGATAAAATAGAATTTTCAGCAAATCTAGCCAATCTTTCTTCTAAAATAATTTTGTTCAAATTCTCAACTCATTTTATTTAATCTGATTCAATTACTTTTTATCTATTACTACAAAAAAGGAAAGGACAGATAAAAGTTAGAGGTCTGACATAGGCTGTGCTTGCGATGGTGTTGTGTATTTTCAGCTATGTAGAACGATCAGCTGGAAAAGAAAGTGAATGAAACCTGGAAAGAAAGAAAAATCACAAAATAAAAAGAAATCTTTGTACACCATCTTTGTGTTCCATGTGATGCATTGGCAGGGGATCCTAGGAAGCCAATGGGTCTTGCTGAAAGGAAAATGAGAGGTGAACAAAGCTCTAATGAAGTTTGCTTTAAACATTTGCAAAGAAAAAAAGAACTTGCAGGGAGGGAAGGAAGAAGAATGCTATTGCAAGCTCCAGGAAAGGAGGAAGGAAGAAAAGGAATGAAGGAGAGATTTTTCTACCTCATGAGAACCATGGGGTTCCATATCTGCAAACCTTGAGAATCGAGCAGAGTGGCTGGGCAGACACAAAGGGACACAAATCAAGAGATACAAAAGGGGGAGATGTTTCTGAGAGAATATTTCTATCTTGGAAATCTGTTCAATGGTAGCAAGATTATTATACGCATAAAGGTGGAAAGACTCTAAAATACCCACAATGGTTGGTGAGGTCGGTCGAAAATGTTGAATTGGCAAGATTGATCTGTTTGATTAAGGGGAGAGGGGCAGGAACCAGCTTTACTTTTCAATGACTGGAAACCTTTATAGAAGTTATGCTAAAAATGGGGTGGGAGAAAATGAACTTGTGAGTTATGGGTATGACAAAGAGAAAAGGTAAAATACGGAAAGAAGGGAGCTATGATATCATTTTAGAGAGGATAAAATACAAATGCATTTATAACTGCTATAAAGATCAGAAGCTGCCTATTTTTTTTTTGCTCTTTCTTTTCTGTTTCATTAATATTATTTCTTTTTTATTTACTCACCATGTTACTCTCCTTTTCTTTCTTTCTTTCTTTCTTTCTTTCTTTCTTTCTTTCTTTCTTTCTTTCTTTCTTTCTTTCTTTCTTTCTTTCTTTCTTTCTTTTTTCTTTCTTTCTTTCTTTCTTTCTTCCTTATTTGTATTGTTTTTATTCTGTAAAAAATCTTCAAGAAAAACAATTTTCAAAAAGAAATCTGTTAGTGGAATATTAAAAGTTGAGATTCAGTGAGAGGTATATTACTTTGTACTGGGGGACAAAGTTTCAGTTGAATGTTCCTTGAAGGTACTTCCAAAGGCTAAATACTCAAAGAATTTCATTTTTTTTAAATTTATTTATTTTATTTATTTATTTTGTCAAACATGCATTTGATAATATATATAAGTATAAACATGATTATTAATACATGAAATAGATATGAATAAAAGGGAACATTAAGGCAGGGACGGTAGGCATGTTGGTGTGCTTATGCATGCCCCTTACAGACCTCTTAGGAATGGGGTAAGGTCAACAGTAGACAGGTTAAAGAGTTTGGGGTTAGTGGAAGAAACCAGAGTCAGATAGAGTATTCCAGGCATTGACCACTCTGTTGCTGAAGTAGTATTTCCTGAAATCAAGTTTTGTGTGGTTTACCCTGAGTTTGTATCTATTATGTGCTCATGCATTGTTGAGGTTGAAGCTAAAGTAGTCATTGACGGATATCTTTGGTGCAGTTTACTAAAAACTACGTCGGACACTGCCTACGAGTGTATGTCCCATTTGCCAAGATTATTTAAGACAGAAACAGCATCTGGATAATGTATCCCAGCGAGAATGAATAGTGGAGTATGGTGTATTTCCTGACTATTAGCATGAAGAATGATTGCTACTCAGTCATTATGGTCATGACTGAGATACCCTTGCATCTCATTTTTCTTCTTGTTATTGTTATTGCTAATAAGAACAAACAGAACAGGTTCTTTATTATAACAAAAGCACTATATTTTTAAACAAGCATGATAAAATTCTTTATCCCTATTTTAATAAACTCCTACTAAAACTTTACATTCCTTTAACATACCCTATATATGCTATTCATGGCTTCTTGAAAATTTATTTTCTCCACTCTAACATTATAAGTTATTACCCAAATCTTTGTGTTTCTTTTTGTGCAATAGTCTTACAAGAGGAGGAGGGCTTTTGCAGCCATAGTGCCTATCCTTTTTAGTCCCCTTGAAGTTAGACAGGCTCTTAATACTGCTTGGCTTCTGAAAGGCTCTAAAACAGTTCTTAAAGCAATTCAGCAGTTTTAAGATATGTGGATTTCAATTCCAAGAATTCCCTGGCCTGCATCTGGGCAAAAGATGCTGCAGTATCCAGATATGGTTTGGAGCCTGCTGGCATTAATTGACTTGCACTCACCTGGTTACGAAGTTTTCTGGTTTAAAATTTTGGGCTTAAATCGGTTTTAATTGGTTTTAAAGAGTTACTGTTTTTCATTGACTTTTATATTTTGTTCAATGATTAGGTCATGTTGCCAATTTCAAAAGCCAACACAAAAATTTATGCCACCAGATAAAGACTGAATGACACCGATTTCACATTAAACAAGCGGAAACCTTCTATGCCTATTCCACCCGCACTTTCTACATTTTGTAAACAACAAACTAAAAGACTCAAGGTCTATCCACCCCTGATAGGACCTAATGGTAAGACTGCAACAATGACACCATTAAAGTCAACTCTTTAACACATTCTTGGCAAGTATTTGTAAACAGCAATGGATCATGCCCAGTATTTCCTAGCCAAACAGACATATACATTATCTAATACATATTGATTTTACAGAAGACAATGTTTGAAAAGCACTACACAATCTAAAACCATCTCTATCTATTGGACCGATGGAATGTGTGCCTACTTCTTAAAAAGCTTTCCACTGCCAAAGCCGAACCTCTAAGCATAATCTTTGAACATCTTTCAGGACCAGCTCCTTGCCAAACCTATGGTCAAGCTATGGTTATCCCCATCTTCAAGGAGACCCAGCCTCGTTGAAAATTACAGACCAATCTCTTATGCTGCATCACTGTAAAGTCATGGATATCAATCATTAACCAATCCATTATCCTCCACTTAGAGACAATCAACTCTCTCAATACAATTTGGTTCAGAAAAAAAACTATCCTGTAATCGGCAACTCTTACACTGCAAAAACATATGGACTACACAATCGATCAGGGCAAAGAAATAGACGCAATCTACATAGACTTCTGTAAAGCCTTTGATTCAGTGGTACACGACAAACTACTCCTAAAACTAAAATCTTATGGTATCTTGGACAACTGCATAACTGGATAGAGCATTCCTGTCAAACAGACAACTGGTCAAATTGGGAGTGTCCTATCTAACTCTGTACCTGTCAATAGTGGTGTCCCCCAAGGCAGTGTTCTGGACCAACTCTTTCTTATCCACTACAATGATCTCTGTGTATAATGAAGAGCAACTGCGTTCTTATTCGGCTGACAAGTAAAGCGTTCAACACCACAGACAATAGTGCTTACCCTTCAAAAAAGATCTTGATATGTCTCAGAATGGTCAAACAAATGGCAACTTCAATCTCAAAATAAATGCTCTGTCTTACATATTGGCAAAAAATAAATAAATCAGAAAATAAAATACAAGCTGAATAGTCAAGAACTTGTGTGATCAAGCTCTGTAAAGGACCTTGGAATACCTCATCTTAATGTTCTAAGTGCTAGACCACCACTTTAACCACATAGCCAAAAAGGCATTAGAGTTGTTAACTAATCCTTGTAGCTTTTTCTCTGGTAGTTCACTCACTAACTAAAGCATACAAAACATTTGCTGACCAAACTCCTACAGCTCGTAGTCTGGAACCCACATTACGTATCTGATATAGCACAGTAAGAAAAGTCCAGAATTTCACAAGAAGAGTTCTCCACTCCTCTACTTATTGTAGAACCTTATGCCACAGACTTAAATTTTAGACCTAGAAACCTTTATTATGCCGTCTTGTGTCTGATCTAAGTATGGTATATAAATCTACCATTGCTATCCTATCAATATGCAATATCAATGTCAGTGAACTTCAGCTTCAACCATAACAAACCGAGGACACAATGATACAAACTCAAGGTTAACCACACCAAAACTTGATTGCAGAAATACAACTCAGCACAGAGTGGTCAATGTCTGGATACTCTACCGACTCTGGGTTTCTTCCCCAAACCCAAACTTCTACTATTGACCTCACCCCTTTCCTAAGAGGTCTGTAGGGGGCGTGCATAAGTGCACCAATGAGCCTACCGTCCCTGTCCTATTGTTTCTTTTATTTTTCTTATGTGTACCCATTTCATGTATTCATAACTCGGTATATACTTATATCTATTATCTTGTAAGCAATTGAATAAAATAAATAGATTACTTAATTTTGGGAGGCACCCAGAGTCACAATATTAAATGGGTGGCTGTACAAATTAAATGAAATCATTTTCTAATGTTATCAAACTAAGGTAGATTTGAATAGCTTGGAAAGTTAAATAGAATTTAGTAATGTTCTTAAACATAGGCAATCCAAACATATTATATTGTACATAACATATTTTGTGTACAGTGGTGGTGCAATTAGCCAGGAGACTATAGAGTTAATACAAAGTAGTAGTCTGGCTGCTAAAGTTCTTGTGCTAATGAAAATAGCAACAACCCATGGGCTGTTGGTTTTCCCAATGTGCTGTCCCAGCCAGTCTATGGGACTTGGATAGTTACTTAGGAATTATGAGCTGTCTCCTTAAGGGTAGGCATCATGGTAAATGTAGTTAAAGGTATCCTGGGAAATGTAGTCCAGGTCACGTGGCCACATCTGTCATCCTGATTGGTCACTAATTTGACCCTCGATGGGTGTGTGGGGGTTTTCCCTCACTTTTGCCTGAGCTCTCTAACTCATGGCAGCTTCTTTCTGTCGCTACGAGATGGGTTAGGAGATAACCATCTTTTACTACAAGGCAGATATACAAAGGATTGGTCATTAAAGAAGAACTTCGTCACAAACATGAGTTATGAGGATATCTGATGAACCAATAAATGTAATTTGTTATGGACATTTGTTGAGTTATCTATCTGCATCTGTACAGCTTCAAATCCACCTCTGTGCAGAAGGCAGAAAATCCAGCCTTGCTTTATAAACATAGCTAGCACTAGGAGAAGTTCTGATGAATTCAGAATTTTTAAGGAGGAATGAATTGCCTTGCATTATAAGTATTTCATCCCAGCTGCTTGTTTATCCCTAGCAGAGTGTTTTCACAACTATGTTCTATCACTGACACATTCCTTGGATGTTAATTTATGGTTGTTTCTATTGTAGGGCAATTGAGCCCTGTAAAAAGCAATGACAAGCAGAAGCTTGCAGGGAGTTAGAATTTTTCCTGACACTCCTCATGTGAATAATTATTGAGTAGCCCAAGGAGCCTGTTGCATCACTGTGTTTTAACTGTCTGCATCTCTTTGTTGGGTCTGTAATTTTAGTTGTGGCAATTGAAAGTGTCATAATGATTAATTACAGCTTTTATGTAGGAATGTGCCAAGGTGCTGCTCTGTAGGGGTGGAAACTTTTAGGAAATCGTTTCTTTCTCAAAACCACGTGGATCTGGGTGTTCATGATCAGCAGCAGTTTCCAGATCACTGCACTCCTGAGGAAGAATGGAACACTCTGGGGATAACATATTTATTCTAATGAATAGTTCGAATATCCTAAGATGGGTTTATTTATAAATTAATCCATATATTAAAGCATTGGGGTTTAATTTCTTTGCATATGCTTCAAAGACTGGCAAATTTTTCTCTTTGCATGGCTAAATGGCACAGATGGCTACGAGAAAATAAATTGATAGACAGATAGGAAATCTTATCAGAATTTTCCTATTCATTGCTTATTGGTTTATACGCTGATATTGCCAGGTGCTTCTATTAGATGAGGAAGAAAGATGGGTATTATTTCTGATGTCTGTAAGATAGGATACAATAACTTTCACTGATTCACACATCTGATAGCATATTATGAGTCTTTTTATGAAGTGGCCATCACATTGGACTTGCCTATTCACAACATGGCTAATTATGGTATATCACAAAATACCCATTTATCAGAAGGCAAACTGTTCCTGCCACCTCTTTTATGCACCTTCTCCATCCCCTGTATATTCTCTCCCCCTTCTTCTAGATTAAGATATACTTGGGTATAAATGCACAAGAAACATACTTAAAAAAAAATCAATAAAAATATTTCTCAAATTTCCATGGCTGCCAGTCTCACACAAATTGGCTCTAATTGGTGGATTCGCGTTAAATATGACATTGGTATAACTGAAAAGCTTCAGTGAACCAGTTTTCTAATTGTAGAATTATTTATATTCTATGAGAGAAATGTAACTATAAAATGGATAGTTTTATAATGTCCATGAGGGAAGGGAAAGGGGAAGGGGAAGAAAAAAAAATGTTAACATATAATTAGCAAAGCTTTTGCTAAAACTGCTGCCTTGACATAAATTATATAAGGTCACAACTTTCCATCTCTAACAAGAAATTTGATAATGCTGAGTTGTGCACACATTAAAAAAACCAATTCAAAATTATCAGTGAGCTAAATCTGGATTATTAAAGATGGAAAAAATGCCACATAATGGGCACAGATTAAAGATATCAGAGTGGTTGGAGGTGATTTATATGAAAGGATACAGAACATCAGAAGCAAATCTAACAAACGATTTTGTCCAGAATGGTATAATTTGTTTGCCACATATTTCCAAGAGACATATAATTTTGACCTCAGCAAAGCAAGTGATGTGGCATAAGAAGCCTCAATCCCAAAGGCTCAAATATATCTTCTACAGTATTACATGATGAATGCTTAGTAAAATGAACAGAAAACCAAATCTGGTTAGGGAAATGAAAAACAGAATTCCAAGATCACTGAGCACACTTTAAAGCTTTTTTGCCATAATCTACATTTCTGTGCATTTCTGTCACTGGATAATCTTCCAGCCATAACTTGGTGCCATTATGCACATCTTTACATAGAAAGAAGCAGCATGAGAAACAGTAATGTTGAATATATACACATGCATATATTATATTCTTACAAGATTTTTGCTGTTTCCACAGCAATAATTAAGCGAACAATTCTTTAAAAAGATAGCTTTTATATTGGCCATAACTATCAAAATGTTGCCTGTGAAAAAGTAGATTCCAGTGAACTCAATAAATTTGCATTGACTGTATGCTAGGTTTGGTTGCTCTTATTATTAGTAGCGTATGGCATTATTACAGTAGCCAGGAGACCACAATGCAATTGCAGAGTAGTAGCTTAACTTGCTATCTTGTTGTAGCTTCCCAAGTGCACCACATGAGGACAAGTTGGCCTCCTGTGCACCAGAGAGAAAGATGAACAGCTCTTTCTGCAATGCCACCCAAAGCCCCTCCCTTCCCAGAATTGTCTCACAAATGGGCACTGCAACTAGGGAAGTTCAGAGCCATCAGGAATGTGACTGCCTGCACAGAGCACCAACTCATCTTCCCACCAAAGTAGCATCTGTCCATCTACTTGCATAGAACATGCTTTCGAACTGTTAAGGTGATAGAAGATGAGGTGAGTGATAGGAGCTCACTCCACCAAAGAGTGCTGGGACTTGAACTGCTGGAGCAGAGGCCATCTCCAGCTTAATTAAAGCCCCTGTCACACTGCACCAACGGATGGAAAGAGGATGTAAGATGGAGAAAAACACTTGCCATCTGTTGGTTAACGCGATGCTTCCGTTCTGTACTCACTGCCTCCGTTTTGCTTCCTCTCTATCGTCAGCATCCGTCTATTGACATTTCATCCGCTCAGAAGGTTTTGAGCTGCTCAAAACTTTTGAGCGGAAAATGTATCCAATGCATCCGTTCTGCATCCTCTAGGCATACAAGGGACATCTGTTCTGCATCCATTATGCATCTGCTATATCCGCTAGGCATCTGCTGCACATCCGCGCAACTCAAATCCGTTCCAGCAGTAAACGGACGCAGGGAGGAAGCGGAACGGACGTGCAGCATTAGTAGCACGGACGGAGAAAGGATGAAAGCGGATGCAGCTACGCATCCTGTCATCCGCTACGCATCCACTCTGCATCCGCTCTGCATCCTCTACGCATCCGCTCTGGCATCCTCTCTGATCCTCTCTGCATCCTCTAGCATCCTCTACGCATCCTCTACGCATCCGCTCTGCATCCGCTTCCATCCGCTTCCATCCGCCAGGTTCCGTTCCGCATCCGCTTTCCATCTACTCTGCATCCTCCCCCGTCCGTTCCTTTCCGTGTTATCCGCTCTGCTTATGCAAATTTTTGCCCTGCAAATTTTTGCCCCTTTTGAGAGCAGATAACAACAGATGGAACATTTTTCTCATCCGCTGTGTCCTTTTTACAAACATTTTGCATACGTTGGGCAGTGTGACAGGGCCTTAAGCCACTGAGGCACTACACCTCTGGCTGGATTTAGTGGATTCTCAAAACAGGCCTTTCCCCATTCCCATCCCTACATCTGAAAAAAAGGAAGGAAGGAAGGAAGGAAGGAAGGAAGGAAGGAAGGAAGGAAGGAAGGAAAGAAGGAAGGAAAGTCCACCTCAAGTTTTTTCCATTTGAATTTGGGCGGCAAGATTTTGGGATACTGGGAGGAGCATGAGTTACCCATCACTGATTGATCTTTAACTGAAGTGAAGTGGCTTTTTGCAGAAGAAGAATGAACATTTCTGTAAACTATATTTCAGAAGTGGCATTATTAGAAAAGATTCATTAGACATGAATTATTCTTGCTGTAATAATTTGAAATCTAAGTGCTCTGTAAATGCCATCAATATTCCAAGACAGAGGTTAATTTGGATCTCAAAAAGATAGTGCTACATGCCAAAACATATTTTAGAATTAATATTTAATTGAAATATTTTCATTTATACTGAAAGTAAGCACAGCTATGAATACAAATATTTTTTTTCCAATATAAAATAGTATTGAAATTATTCTCTCTCTCTCTCTCTTTCTTTCTCTCTCTCTCTCTCTCTCTCTCTCTCTCTCTCTCTCTNTCTCTCTCTCTCTCTCTCTCTCTCTCTCTCTCTCTCTCTCTCTCTCTCTCTCTCTCTCTCTCTCTCATAAACACACATACACACAGACACATTTAGAGTTTAGGACAGAAGATGATTATAAGACAGGTTACAGTGGAGGTATTTCCATGTGATGCTGCAGTGCTTTTCAAACTTAGCAATTTTAAGGTGTGTGAATTTCAACTCTCAGAATTCCCAATATGCTCACTGAAGAATTCTGGGTATCGAAGTCCACGTATCTTAAAGTTGCCAAATTTGAAAAACAGGGTGGAAGTCGAAATTGGGAAAGTTCAATAAAAAAACAAAAACTGAGATTGTAAAGCTAGTGTATTTTAAGCCAATCCTTGTCCCATATGCATACACAGAAAGGCCCGTGTTAAATAGAATTACTATGTGCATATCCCCAAATTTTGTAAGCCATCCAGAATCCACTAGAGTGGTCTGATATATTAAATTTAAACAAATAAACAAGTTGTAGTTATTGCAGCCACAAAAGAAGCAAATGTACTTCTTTCCTTGATTATGTATGGTGCTGATCTCTTCTGCCTCTTCTTTAAATACCTCAAATAAATTGTTAGATGAAAAGTTTTGGGTTTGAGTCCAAGCCAGGTCACAAATGAGCACACTGGGTAACTGCTTGAAATGGAGGATAGTTTGTTCGACAGTGTAACATGTGACACAGCTCTTGAAGAAGGCCAAAAGCAAAAAAGGCTAAGAGCAGTAATATTTATCATAAAGTTGTCCTGATGTTTGAAAAGTGTGTGGATGTATTGATTGGGGTGTTTGCTCGGGGAGATATGTGAAATCTGGCAGAGGGGAAATACCACCTTTCCCTCCCAGCAGGGTATGATAGTATTTATGTCTTTATCTAGTTATTTAGTTTCCCAGAGATACCAATTTCTTAATCATAAGAAAGCAATGTCCCTTGAGAAGTTAAAATTTCTTAGAATACATAAATTAGCTTCCTCCTCAACAGCTGAAAAATGTTTAACATAGCATTTACCAATTTGGTAAGAAGGCGGCTCTTTGTCAGTTTCAGCCTCCATGCCAAAGGTTTAAGCGAAGGCCTTTTGCAACGTCGTGTTTCCTTAGTAACATTTTTAGTGGATTCGCTGGATGAGTAGGAGAAATTACTCACATGTGGAATGGACGGTGAAGGGTGGCATGGATGGCATTTTTCTTTTTTCCTGTTCTATATTCCTACAAAATATATTGCATTTTTAATGCTTAGCAAATTCACTGGCATTATCCTAATAGGCCTCCCATGGTAAGCCTTTTCCTTGCCTTTAATTGTCATGTGTTGCAAGGTTGCCATTGGTTTGGCTAAGCAAATGTTGAGAAATAAGGATCGCTGGCAGTAAAAAATAACATGAGAAAGAATCTTGGGTGCAATTAGTTATTATCAATACTGGAGATTTCCTAAGTAAAGAGAAATGTCACAGATTGCAATACCATCTCCAGAGAATTTCCATGACAACAATTTTGCTTCCTAACCTTGGCAGAATTTCAACATGCAGCATGGATAACAAAGCCTATGCAAGATTATACTGACTGCTAGCATGTATTTACAGATGACTCTCAGATATAGCTGAGTATCATCTTTGCTGAGCTAGTTTGGAACAGAGCAGCACAAAAATACCAGTAGTAATAAAATAAATACTATGGTTCAATTACTGTCAAGAACAATGGATTGAAGGAAGAACGAAGCTAAACATATCCAATGTTTGATCTATATGATGTACATCTCACATTTTGCCAGCAGATGGCAATGTTTTCAAGACATAGAGCTAACAGTTTTAAGTCCTTCACAATAGCCTTCCCTAATAAATAGAATTATAGACCTTAATTTATCAAATATTTTGCTTGTTAAAGGGTTTAACTGTTTTATCTAACTTCAAGTTTTGGATTATACTTAAAACTTTTTATTTGCACCTTTGGACCATAATAAATGGAACTGATTCATAAACCATAGTGCGTACTCTATTTAAATAATATATATTTTAAGCATTTTATTCAAAAAGCTTAGTATTCAGTATTGATATTTTATTTTCCCTCCAAACAAAATTCAGTGTTGTTAGATTTTTATTCCTTGTCTTTTCTTCAAGAGTTCAAAGTACTTCACTTGAAGGCTTTACAGCCTTAATAAATTAGGTTGGACAGTTATGGAACTCAATCAGTTTTCATAGGGGCAATTTGTCCCTGGATCTCTCCAATTCTAATCCCAAATTATAATTTATGTTGCTGATATTGATTACTTTTGTTTTAAAATGATTATTGGTGTGTTTTATGTGTGCATATGGGGTTTTTTAACTTGCTTTTTTATTAGTTGTTGTTTGTATCTGTTGTGAGTCTCCCAGGGTTATTAAATGATATGGTAGCCATAGAAATAAAATTAGTAATAACAACAGCAATAACTATACCTTAGCCACTGTTTGATACTGTTTTGTGGCCTTTTAGAATCATGAAACCAAGTTAAGGTGAACTGCCTTGCAAAATTTAGAAAAATGTAAGTTTTAGAGTACAGTATCATTTCAGTTTCCAGGTGGTTCAGAAAGTCCCTATAAATGAGATAAATGTGCATTAAAATGAGTCTCAACCAAAGAAAGCTATCTCTGACTATCTTCAAAGTACTGGTCAAAAAATTTGCTCCTACAAAGTGTTGGAAGTTAAAACCCACCCTACTGAATTCTGCGGAAGTTCTTCCTCTGATTCATGTTTCCGGCGGGAGCACGGACCATTCCTATTGGCTGAGCCATTTGACAGCTGAGTATAAAAGGGAGCTGTCAAATGGCATCAGCTGTTGCCTGTCAGCTGGCTGCCCTGTTAGCTTGCAGCAGCCACAGCAACCCTTTATTCTGTTAAAAATAAAGTTTGCTGAAGCTTCACTTGCATCACCTCCATTCTTCCCACCTCCTGTTTAATACACCCCCCTCCTTAGAGAAATGAAATATTTTAGGATATACTAAAAAGGCAGAATATTTCGCCTAAAAGATAAGTAGAAACTCAGAGAAGCAGAAACTCAGCCCCCTTATCTTTGCTCATGGGCCATTAAGGCCAGTCTATTTTACATAATAAAGATCTACCTCCTCCAGGTAGAGCCATAATACTAATTGCCCAAAGCCCTTTCATTATATCATCATCCAGCAAGGCTCAACCAAGCCTGGGACTCAGGACAGCCTACAGAGTTGCCCCTGCATGGTCCCATGGGAGTTTGACAACCAATCAGAATACAAGCTCAAATTCAAATCCCAACAGAGGGCATAAAACCAAGGGACTCTCAGCATCTCTTCACTTTTCACCCAGGATCTCCAAGGCATGTGATCCTGTCCATCATTAAACCATCTTTCCAAATAGCCTGCATGTTTCCAGTGTCTTTTTCCCCATTGGAACTGAGCCCGGAAGGATATTTCTTCCAACAAAAGAATCCCAATGCTTGTGTTCTTGCTTTCCAACCCCAAGGATTATGATTTAGGCCACATTATAAACCCATTTAGATTTCAATTACTGATTACCTCCCTTTCATTTTTAATGATTCCAGCATATGTGCTTCTCATTATTTGGTCCTAATGTTTTGGTCAACATCAGGCAAAATAGTAAAAACTTTTTTTAAAAAGTATCTCCCTGGAGAGAATATATATTTTAAAAGGGCTCAAGCAACAAAATGGAGAAAATCTTTTCTACAGAAATCAGAATATAATATATATAATATATAATATAATGCAACCTCAGGGTTACATTGCTGCATTGCATTTGATATTTTCAAATGGCACAATCCTTTTTGACACCACCCTCTTAAAGAATTAGCACCTACCCTCCTCTGGTGGTGTTGCCAAGAGGGTTCCCTTATTATGCTAATCTCAAAACGCAGCCAGAAGCTTGGTGATTAATTTACATGGAGTAATTTTTAAATACAAAATAAGCTAATTCATTTAATATTTTAACATTTAATTTAAATGTAGTTAAATAATATATGGACCCAATGAAGCAGCACAGTGGCCTAGAGATGAAGACACTCATCTCACACTCAGGGGGTTAAGAGTTCAATCCTTGGCAGGAACAGATCTTTCTCTATTTTAAGGCGCAAAGAGGAAATATCTGCTGCAAACTCTGCATAGGCATCCAGTCAGTTAATGCTCAGCTCCATTCAGTCACTCTGACTCTACCCCAGTGAAAAGGGATTAGTTGTTGTTAGTTGCGAAGTCGTGTCTGACCCATTGTGACCCAATGAACAATGTTCCTCTAGGACCTTCCTGTCCTCTACCATCCTCCAGAGTCCATTTAAGCTCATGCCGACTGCTTCAGTGACTCCATCCAGCCATCTCATTCTCTGTCGTCCCCTTCTTCTATTGCCTCAACATTTCCCAGCATTCAGCTCTTAAAAAATTCTCTGCACCTAATAAACCGAATCTCTTCATCGAATAAATTCTCAGATAGATGATCAAGTATATTCTGATAAATTGCCAACATTTATTTTATTTATAAAATTTATACCAATGTACCTATCAGTTTTAGCAACTCTGGACATGATACAAAAACCCAGCCTAAATCAATCATATGAATAATAAATAAATGAATCACAAGTGATGAAAATGGGATAGTAATTCAACATCCTCCAAATATTTTGGACTGCAACTTCTATTAAGCCTGACAACTGTTTGTGATATCTGACTCTCTGGAACTTCATTTAGAAATCTATAGAAGGTATCAGCTATACACTTGCACTGTAATAATGCAAGTTGATTAAAATAACAGCTATAATATTGGGGCTTTGCTATGTTTAGATTGTATTCCCTCAAAAGGTTTTTTTCCAAATGGTATGAGACATGATGGAGAATCTTGTGATAAATATGGGTATCTATTTCATATAAGCATTATACATTTACTGAATACTTTCATTTTTTGCAACAACTAGTATCAAAAGCAGGAATGGGCAATAATCAAATATTAAAACTCTGTCATGCAGAGACAAAAATATCACCATACTTTTCAGATATATACCATATAAAAACCACTCCATTGTGCAGCTTCAAGATAACCAAATCCATGATGTATAATATGTTATTAAGCAAAATAATTGGAGCTTACTCAACAGACCTGATGAGTAAACATGTATGCTCATAAATGAAGGGAGTAATTGATGGCACATACTGTAGGTATATGTTGCTAACTAAAGTGACCCAAACTTTTATTTGGGATTATGGAAAGAATTTCAGAAATAAAATTCCTTCTGCTGTTACTCTTCCAAAGTTTCTCTTTAGAGATTTGACAGAAGGTCTGTCGGACATTCAAAATTCCAACTAATTACACTGTGTATTGGAGCCAATCTACACCCAAACCAGTTAGGATCGCTGTAATACTTGGAAGTAGACAACCTGATTTTTCCATTTGAATTTCTTAATGTAATTTTTGAATACTGGATTACAGGGGTGGGATTCTACCGGTTCTGTAGAACCCCTTGTTAAGGGGTTCGGAGAAGAAATCTCCTTTTGTTTTTTTCCACTCTTATTACATTCTTGGCAGTATGCCTAGACTTACTGTCTCCGAATGAGGTTTTTTTCTTTCTGGATCCTTTCTCAAAGGGAAGGGTTGTTTTAGGCTTTTTATACTGCTGTTGGGAGGAAATACTCCCCTGGAAATACTTCCAGCTGGTATGCAATGATCAGCACTTTGAAAAAATAATTGAATAACGAAGCAGAGTGTAGAAAGAAGCCTTTTAATGACAAGGAACCAAGATGAGTGACATTCAGCAAGGCTTCTTGGCTTGCTAAGAAGCAATGCCAGTCACCTCGAGCCCTAATGGCACAAACCATTCCAGTCCCAGCAGGCTTGGACGGTCTCTATCCATGATGATCAGGGGGAGTACCTTTGTGTGTCCTTTGAAATTTACGTGAAAATGTCCGATTCCGACCACGGGGATCCGGTTCCCCTGGTAATCTTCTTGGCAAGCTTCTTGGCTTGGCTAAGATTGACATTCAAATGTGAGTTTACATATCTTTTCTGAGTTTTGGTCTAAAACTAGTTTTTGGTGAAGTTTAATTCTGTGCTTGGTGATGTTTAATCCTGTGTTTATTGATGGGATAATTTTCCCTATTCAGCTTTGGTTTGGAAGGAAAAAGATGAATCTCTGTTCCTGAAAAGAAACTGGGTTGAGAAATCTGGCTAGTTACTGTGTCTATTTATTCTGGTAATGGGTTTAACAAGCAATAGCTACTGTTTGATTTAATTATTTGCATTGTGTTTGAATTTTTTCCTGCCTCATGGTTTCTTTTCTATCTGGGGAAGGGGGATCTTCTTTCACTACTTTAGTGGTATCTGGCACTGTCCTTTTGGGGTGTATTTCCAAGAGGGCAGGATGCAAGCTTGGCACTGATTTTTTTTTACTACTTTTAGGGGACATCCGCTCAAAAAGTTTTTGAGCTGCTCAACATTTTTGAGTGGAAAATGTATCCAACGCGTCCGTTCTGCATCCGCAACGCATATGGGGACATCCGTTGTCATCCGTTATGCATCCGCTATATCGTAGGCATCCGCTGCACATCTGCGCAACTCAAATCTGCTCCAGCGGAAAACGGACACAGGGAGGAAGCGAAACGGACGCGGAATGGACACAAAGCATGAGTAGCAGGGATGGAGAAAGGATGAAAGCGGATGCAGCTCGCAAAGAAAGCATTTAAAACAGAAAAAACGTTCCAGAGGGGACCTATCTCGGATATTAAGAATGTCTAGAGGAATGCCTAGAGGATGCAACAGGACACCTAGTGGAAAACCTATATTGCCTATAAAAAGGGGGAGCAATCTCACCTGGATCTCACTTTCAGTCGCAGCGCCCTGCTGTGCAGACTTTGCAGCCTTCATTGGCTCTTGCTCTTCCACAGCATCCATTGATGTCACCATGGATCGTAACACACTCCTTTTGGAGCCACCATCGTTCTGCACAGTGCGAAGCCATCTACAGGCTCTTTTCATCTTTTCTACGGGAAGAAAAGGAGGCGTCCAAGAACTGTCTGGGTCTGAAGATGGATCAGGAGAAGAGCAGAGTACGGACTGTAACAACAAGCTGATGGTGGAGCTGAGGAACGAAGACCCTCGTGCATTCCAGAACTTCATGAGATGCTCCAGCCATGTTTGACGAAGTTTGTGGAGTGGCTAGAAACCAGGTTGACTAAGCAGAGCACCAACTTCCGGTCCAGCCTGGACCCTGGGCTCAAGGTGGCACTGACTCTGCCGCCACCTGAACACAGGGACCACTACAGGAGCATGCAGTATGGCTGGAGGGTGCCACACAACACTATCAGCATTGTGGTCAGAGAAGTGGTGCAGGCCATCATCGAAGAATACCTGGAGGAGCTCCTCAAGTGCCCCTCCACTGAAGAAGGCTGGAAGAAAGTTGCAGAGCATCTATCCTCTTCGCCATGGTCGATTGCTGACTTACAAGTTCATGTACATCGATGCTTCAGGCAAAGGGACAGTTTCAGATGCCCAGGTATACAATGCCAGTGACCTCAAAGGAGCGGCTGGAACGCAACCTCATCATGGGCTTCCCGAGATCCAGACCCCCTGCCCAACGACAACGCAAGATGTGCACCTACTTCATCATGGGGGATGAGCCTTCTCCCTCAGAATCTACCTCATGAAGCCCTACATTCCAGACTCCTCACCCGTGAGAGAGAGATCTTCAACTACAGGCTGTCCAGGGCAAGGCGGGTGGTGGAGAACGCCTTGGCATCCTGGCCAACAGGTTCCAGGTACTTCTCACCACCATGCAGCATTGCCCAGAGACCGTGAGGAGAATCGTGGAAGCTTGCTGCATCCTGCACAATCTCATGCGCACCTGCTACGCCCCCAGTCTTGCAGAACAGGCTCGTGGATCTCCAACACGGCAATGGGGACATGGAGCCTGGGGAATGGAGGCAGGGCAAAAACCTGATAGACACTAGGATGTGCAAGGCCCCAACAGAGCTTCACGTGAAGGGAAGAAGCAGCACAACCTCCGAGGACACTGTGTCAACTCCCAGCTGGCAGCAGTGGACAGTGGAAAGACGGATGATAGAGATGAGTCAGATGGATGCGTCTACTTCAGCCTGTCTCATCACACTGATTGAGATTGGGCCATGTTATGTTGGGTGGGGCCCTACAATGACACAGGCAGTTTAATAAAGAGTTGTGTTTATGTTGACATGTGTGCGCATGATTGATTACATTATTATTGATAATAAAAGGGCGCTACAGTGTCGGCACTTGGGAGGGTGAGCCATACAGTCCCACTATGCTTGCACTGGAGTTTAATCTATCCCACCAGCCTATTACCCATCCCACTGCTATCCCTTACCAATCCCAACAAGCATGCAAAGGGCTTAAACCATTTCTAAAAGTTTCCACCAAGATCTTTATTGGAGCAAAAAATAAATAAGAGAGCAAGTGTGTGAAGCAAAGAATAATCTTTCTTTTGAATACAAGCTGTAAAAGAAAAATGAACCAAGTCAAGTGTCCAAAGCAAAAATCAAAGTTCAACAGGTAGCCACCAGTCTCTGGCACTCTTCTTTGGGCTCGGACTGGTAGGAACAGCCATGGCCCAGTCTCAGGGGTGAAGGGTCCGGTGCTGGGAGGTTAGCTGCTTGATGGAGTGCTGATCTTGAAGCGCCAACTGGGGTGCCTGGCCTGAGAAGACAACAGGGCGGAGTCGAGTGTGTTGAGGAAGCTCTCAGACAGCTGCTCAGCCCCGTGATGTTTGAGAGCCCTTCGCTCCATTGACATGGGGTGTCTTGCAGTTCCTAATACTGATGACATGATGGTCTGAGCCCGCGGCTACGGATGTGCGGGTGGAGCAGTGTAGTGCGGGCTGTCTGGGTCTGCAGCTGGGCTGAGGGACTGGCATCAGTGCATTCCGGTGGCATCTATGGCGTGGGTGGCATCGGCGTGGCACGGCTGTGTCTGGATGTACCTGTGGCCTGGACTGGGAAGGGCTGCCTGTGCTGCTGGACCCTCTGTAGCCGTAGCCTTGGTAGGGGAGGCCACCTGGTGGAAAGCCTTTGTGAAGGGCAGTGACGACTCACCTGGGAGTGGAGGACGCAGGTCCCTGGGACTGGGTCGGGAGCAGGTTTCATCTTGGTCTGGGGGTTGTGAAGAAGAAGGGTTGTCCTGTCCCTTCACCACCTAGGTAACTGGGTTGCCGAGACGATGTTTCATGAGTGTCTGGTTACGATAGGTGAGGAAGGGCTTGCAGTAGGAGATGGCGGCGTGTTTGTGTACCAGCTGAGAGAGGAGATCTACGTGCCCTGACTGGGTGTCTCTTATCTGCCAGCAGGACCAGTGTGGCTGCCCTCCAGGTTTGCGTCTCTGGCCTTCTGTGAGGTGGAGCGTGGTGGATGCGGGTTGGGCTGTGGTGGAAGGTGGCTGTCTCCTTTTCTCCCACTGCATATCAGGGGGCTCCTGCCACGCGCTCCGCCACGGGTCAGTACAGCTGCGGGTGGGTCTCCGTCGTGCACGCTCCCAGATACCTGCCTGGACACAGGAAGCTGACTCCTTTGCCAGAAGAGGACTGGCTCTCGAAGCAGGCTTGCCTGAGAGAGAGGGTTGTGAGAGTGGGGCTGCTCCTCATTGGCAGATCTCACGCCTCCAAGAAGTTGCACTTGGCCATCACGTTAGGTCTCTCTGTCCGCAGTGGAAAGGCAGACAGCATTCCATCACAGCCAACCCCGCATCCACCCCCAGCATCCAGCCTCCACAGAAAGGCAGCTGGACCAAGAGCACAGAAGGACAGAGCAGGACCAGGCAGGACGAGGAGCAGTGCCGAGCAGAGTAAGAACGCAGCAGAAGCAATCAGCAACCAGAGCGAGCACCAGCTAGAGTAACCCAGCAGAAGCCCAGCACCAGGGCAGTGCCAGCAGAGTAGCACCAGCAGAAGCACGCAGCACCAGGAGCCGAGTGCCAGCAGAAGTAAGCACCAGCAGGAAGCACACACACCACAGAAGCGCATCGAAGAATAGCAACACACCACGCAGAGCAGCATCAGGCAGAGTAAGCACCAGCCAGAAGCACCACCTCCATGACAAGCAGTCAGCCAGAAGCCCCAGCACCAGAAGATCCGAGCCCTGGGCAGCAGAAGCCCGCGAGCATGCAGAGTCGAGGGCCAGCGGGGTGCGGAAAGGGTGGCCCCTGTGGCGTCTTGCCAGGGCTGGCATGCAGAATGGCAGAGGCCTTCGCGTTTCTCCGCATGGTTGTTGGTCTGGCTGTGGCTCGCTGGCTGGCTGGAGAGCTGCTGTCGTGGAAGGCAGGTCTTTCCTCCCTGCTGTAGGGAGCTGCTTCGGCCTTTATATCCGGGGCTGAGGCAATGGCATCCTCCCGCACTTGCAGTGAACGCTAGGCAATCGCTAGCAGTCCGGCTAGCGGATTCTGCTCTGCATCCCGTCATCTGCTCGGCAGTCCGCTGTGCAATCACTTCATCTGCGTTGGCGTCCGTCTGCGCTCCGCTTTCTGTTCCACGTCCACTATTTGCTGCGCTCCCCCGGAAGCCTTGTGGATGTGCATCCGCTCTCATACCGCTTCCATCCGCTAGCGGCTTCCATAGAGCATCGCGTTTCCCAATCCGCCCTATGTCTCTCCCCCGTCCATCCTTGTCCCGGTGTTGTGCCGCTCTGGTATATGCAAAGACTCTTTGCCCCTTTTGGAGAGCGGATAAACAACCAGATGGAACTTTTTCTCGTCCGCTGTGTCCTTTTTACAAACGTTTTGCATCCGTCGGCCAGTGTGACAGGGCCTTTAATTCCTCAAGGTATTCTGGCACCCTGCCTGATTTGTAACTCCAGTTTGCAGATATTTTTAATCTAATGATTGGTGTTTAGGGAGGCTTTTGTATATTTCTACAGGTAATCCTTGACTTACAACAGTTCATTTAGTGACCATTCAAAGTGACAATGGCACTGAAAAAAGTGACTTATGACTGTTTTTCTTACAACACTTACAACCGTTGCAGCATTCCCCACTGTCATGAGAGGCCAGGTGAGAAGAAGTGCCCTTGATATTAGTAATGTTGAGTTGGCCATGCTCACCCAGTCACATGACCCCCAAGCCGCACCCACCAACTAAGCCACGCCCATTTGAATCCCACCTCTCTTGGATTATGAATACTGAATCTAAAACTTTTAAAGAATCTCACCCTACTCTTGATTAAATACTCAAAAATAAAAAGAAATAACTATTAATAAGTAAGCACATTTCAGTACTGAGGCTGGTTGAGGAAAGAATTGAGATACATTTTGTGCTGCTGAAACAGAGTTATTTTTTTTAAGTGAGAACTTGATCTACCTAAGTAATATCTGAACTATTACAGATAGTCCTTGAGTTATAGCTATTAATTTAGTGCCTGTTCAAAGTTACAGCAGTATTGGAAAAAATGATCAGTTTTAAACTTATGACTGTTGTAGTATCCCCCTGGTCACATGATCAGAATTGGACTACTTGGCTCCTGGCATATATTGGTGACAGCTGCACAGCCCTGGGGGATCATGCGATTACCATTTGCAAACTTTCCAGGCAGCTTCTGAGAAACAAAATTGATGGGGGAAGCCAGATTTGCATAATGGGCACATGATTCAATCAACAACTGAAGTGATTTGCTTAACAACCATAGCAAAAAAGGTTGTAAAATGGGGCCTGACTCATTTAACAATTGCTTAGCAATGAAAATCTTGGGCTCTATTGTTGTCATAAGTCAAGTACTACTAATCTGCTAGTTTTACACATCAGTCGCCTTAAGAGGAGCCATGATAAAACTCCTACAGTATCTCCTTTGGGGAGAAAGGGGGATATGAAATATTTCTACCTGAGGTTGCCTGCTGGAGGAAGCAATACCAATTCAGATGATTAAATAATGTGACCTAGTAGGACTTCCGGTTTGCAGGGCTTCGGCGGCAGGCAGGAATCTGCGATTGTGCCTGGGCGAGCTGCCAGAGTGCCCAAGCCAGCTGGCTTCGGGGCTAAGCCACCCCGTAGAAGGGAGAGGAAGAGAATAAGAACAGGATTTGGAAGGAGGAGATAGCCTGGAATCTAAAGAATCTAAAGTTAAATTTTAACAGGACTTCTAAAATATACATTTTAAACTGGAAGTTTGTAACTAAATACTAACTCACGGAAGAGAAAGTAAAGAAAGGAAGAAAGTGTCAAAAGAAACAGCTTGTGTGTATTTGGATTGCTTGCTGACTTGGGACTTTTGGAACTATATTTGAAGGATTAAAAACACTTGGGTGGTTGTTTTAAAGAAAAAAAAACCTCTACACACGGCATCACTTGTGGATGACTGAAAATAGAATTTAAAAACTTAAAGAAGAGGAACAAGAAGGGAAGGATTCTCTTGGTTCTGTTTTTCAATTCTTAGAAATGGCGATCTCTACTTACGAGAAATTACAAGAAAAGACTACGCAACAAGAAGATTGGGACAAAGAAGAAGCCATTTTAAATGAACAAGTAACTATTTGGGGAAGAAAGGGGAAAGAGGGGAAAGAGAATGGGAATTTGAGACCTAAAAAAACAACCAAAAAGGGAAAAATAAGGTAAAAGTATATAATGGTAGAAAGCAACAGAAAAAGGGAACACAGAAAAGGGAATCCGAGTGACAGAGACAAGGGGGTAAAAGGGCAGAGAGAAGAGCAAAGGGGAGAGAGGCGAAGAGAAGGCAGAACGACAAGGTGGAAGAGAAAGTATGTAGAGAGAAACAGGACTTATTTAGAGATAATGGGTAAAAATTTAATTGAAAAAGTGATTCTGCAAAGGTACATATGATTGTATTGTTATATTTGTATTTAGAAATAATGTGAGAAAATATTGGAAACAACGTATGATTTTAGTGAAACATTTGTGATAAAATAAATGGAATGAATTAAATGAGAGAATTAATTTAGAAAGGAATGGGAACATTTGTGACATAATGTTTTAAAAATGCAAATGAAGTGGGGGTAAGTAATTATGGAAAGTTTATAAGCATTCCATAGAAGCATGATACCTACTTGAAAAGTAATGTGTTAAATGTTTAAAATTTAAATGAATATTACCGTATATACTCGCATATAAGCTGATCTCGCATATAAGCCGACCCTAAAAAAACTGCCCCAAAATGAGGAATTTTGCAAAAAACTCACATATAGAGGGAAAAATCCAGAGGGAAAAGTCCGGCAGGGCAAAAGTTGCGGGCTCATCGTCATCCAGGGAGAAAGGCTGCAAAGGTCCAGGCAAGGGCTGCAAAGGCGCCAGGCGAGGGCTGCAAAGGGCCAGGCGAGGGCTGCAGTAGGACTAGTGTGGCGACTTGCTCAGCGACTTGCTGGAGCAGCGACTTAGCGTGGCGGCTTCGCGCGATGAGAGTCTTGGCTTTCATCGCGCGAAGTCGCTGCCCCCGATTCGCACGATGAGAGAGCCAAGACTCTCATCGCACGAAGCCCGCAACGCTAAGTCGCTGCTACAGCCCTCGCCTGGCCCTTTGCAGCCCTTGCCTGGACCTTTGCAGTGACTTAGCTGATGAGATGAGAGCCAAGACTCTCATCGCGCGAGCCGCCACGCTAAGTCGCTGCTCAGCAAATCAGATTTATGCCCGTATAAGCCGACCCCCAAATTTGGGGAAAAAAAAAAGCGTTCTAAAGTCGCTTATATGCGAGTATATACAGTAACATTAATGACAGAATATGGTGTAGATCATTGTTTTAATTATATATTTAATATTTTTCTTTCTTTTTCTTTTTAAAATGTAGCATGTAGCTTTAATGTACCACGCAGAATCCGAATGGAAGTTATGTTCTATACTAAGTGTTATAATTTTAGGGCAAAGATATAAAGGCGTCATACTCCAATCAGTGACCACAGGAGGAATTTTATTTAATGAGAAAAGATAATAGACAGCTGAAATAGGACAGACAAAGAATATAAATATAATGACTGAAATTTGAGATGAAACAAAAAAATAAAATTAAGAAAGTTAAAGAGGAGAGAAGCTATACAGAAAATATAGATGATGAATAAGAATATGGAATGGTATATAAAAATGAGCATGGATTTGAATTGGTGTCTGTACAAAGAGATGTAACCCGGGATCAGGCTGCTTTCAGAACAGGTTGTGTCTTTCCATTTCTGTGTTGTGTTTGTTTATGTTTGTTTCTAAAAATCAATAAAATTTTCTTCAAATAATAATAATAATAATATGGCCAAGTAGATGGCAGCTTCATAGGGATCCTGAGAAGAAGTTCATCATTTTTCAGTGTGTTGGGCTGTGCTGTCAATACACTATCTTCAAATAATCCTTAAGGGGAACAGGAATTATATTCACAAGGAACTTGGTGAACTGCTTCCTATGGGGCCTTCTCCCTCCAATAATGAGCACCAGAAGGATTTCTGGGGAACGATCTTGCCCTGGGAGAAGGGAAAATAAAGAGAATCAGATTAAGCCAGTTCCACGAAGAAAGAGCAAAAGGAGAAGCAGGGGGGCTAAAGGAAAATGGAATAGGATAGTAAAGAACATGTTAGCTAAAGTGGAAAATAGAAATAATGCAAAGCAGGGTGGAATGTGATCCAGATGTCATCCATCTAGGCAACCAAGCTAACCACCATTCTCATACTTTTTATCCTTTCCATACTACCTCTCCCCGCTTTGTGGATGTCTCTTTGTATCTTTGTAAAGTATCATCCTTAGAGCATGAATTTGTAATTCAGGAATCAGCAAATGTAAGTGCCAGGGGCTAATAAATACATCTGTTCTTGAAAGCTTTTGGCAATCTCGTTTCCAGGATCTAGCATGGAATTTCATATAAACTCATTGAAGAATGCTGGTGTTTTATGAAATGTTGATATTCTCTTCAGAAATATTTGGGGGTTTTCGTATTTTTGTTTGAAATCTGGAGACATGTCATGTGACAGCCTTATAATTTTATGAGATTTGGGGTGTTTGCAAAAAAAAAATCATCTACTTTAATTTTTGATTAATTTTAATTTTATGTTCAGGTTCTACAAATGTGATCCAGAGATGTTGATATTGCCTTAGCACCAGTGGGGATTATGTTGCTGTTGATTCCTGGTCTAGCTATTGGTTTTGATAAGCCATTCTATAGCTCTGTTTTGGCTGAAAAGCATGGCAGAAATGCTTTAAAGAAATAAACAAAGATGGATGCCAAGTGCAAGCCCATGTGAATGCAGAAGTGTGTTTTCAATATTTTGAGTTTGCCTGAATTTCCTGAGACAACAAGTAATCTTATACAAATAGAATTATGATTTCCAACCTCACCAGATGAAAGCCAGGTGAGGATTATGGGACCCATCTGGTTCCTGAATTATAATGGTAAGTGAGTTATTTTTAAATAACTCCTTAATTAAAAATGGAGAGAAATAGTTATGGGGGCAATCAGGATATGTGAGCTTACGTTTCCATTTATTTCCATTTTGTAAAGCCAATTCTATAAAGTATTAATTAAGAAGTACTTTGCTAGCTGCTTTCATCATTCCCATTTTCTTGTTCATAGAGTGACAAGTCAGAGGTGGTATTCAGCAGGTTCTGACCAGTTCTGGAGAACTGGTAGCGGATATTTTGAGTAGTTTAGAGAACCGGCAAATACCACCTCTGACTGGAGATTTTACAGTATTCTTCCCCTGCCATGCCCACCAAGCCATGCCCACAGTAAAAAAATTTGAATCCCACCACTGGACCAGCATAATATGATCATGTTTGTATGGCACTGCTAATTCAATGTGCTCAGCCCTACAGATGGCCAAGAGCCAGATATCCTTGTTAAGCTTTTTGGTGGCAAAAAGGCAAAAAGGGGGGCAGAAGCAACAAAGAAATCCAGAACCTCAGAAGTGAAATTAAATGAATGAGAAGAAGAGTAGGAAGACTTGTAAGACTCAGGAATGGCATGGTTACAGTTTCTTCTTGCCACACTTCCCGTTCAAATGTAAATCAGTGAATTTATTATGACATCTTAGGACAATACAGCTTTCACAGGTATGGTTCTCTTTTTAGAGAATTAACTAGATTGTATGCACTCAAGCAATGGTAAAATTCTGGTTCTTTGTTCATATTACCGATACTGACAAAAATCATTTCAGGAAGGATAAAAAGAGATTGGTCCTATTAATTGCATCTCAATTTAACCATGGCAGAATGGGTCATATTTAAAAATATTGTTTTGAAGCTCATAGGATCTTGAAATGTCTATTTGTTTGTTTGTGTGTATGTGTGTGTGTATGTGTGCACTCATGTGTCTTTTTATGCAAAACCATATACTTTTTTTTGCACATTTATTTGTGTTCTAGCCTTTGACAAAGAGTTCAGTGGTTATGCTGACAGCTCTTCATCCTTTGTTTTGTCTCCCCACAATAAAAATACATTATAGTAGTTTGAGCTGTAGTGTTTGGTCAATTAAATGCCTAATTTCTTTTATCGAGTATGCTTAAACAAATGCTGTCATTTGTTCTTTCTTAGCCTAATGTGCTTTATGCTTGATCTCCTGGCTTACAAAACAGTTTATAAAACAAAAATAATGAAGTGGTAGAGACCTGAATATCAGCTTTTTTTTCAATCGAATGCTATAGCATGTGTTTTTTTTTTAATTCAAAACATTCACTTTTGAATATATCTGGACCTCAGGATAGGTGGCACTCTGAGAAGAAAGCTGCAGACAGTGCTTATTTTGAAATCCACAAAACTGCAACAGGGGTTGAGTTCTTAAGAGGACACTTTTGAAAAAGGGGGGTTTCAAAAGATATGAAATGCTCTCAGGTCTACCAGCAAGTCCCCAAGGTCTTAAAGGCCCTGTCACACTGCCCAACGGATGCAAAACGTTTGTAAAAAAGGACACGTAGCGGGACGGAGAAATGAATGTTGCCATTCTGTTTGTTTATCCGCACTCAAAAGGGCAGAGCAAAATTGCATAACCAGAGAGCAGATAACAACGGAAAGGAACGGATGGGGAGGACGCAGGGCAGCAATGGAAAGCGGATGCACGAGCGGATGCAGAGCGGATGCAGAGCGGATGCGTAGAGGATGCGTAGAGGATGCGTAGAGGATGCAGAGCGGATGCAGAGCGATGCGTAGAGATGCAGAAGCGGATGCAGAGCGGATTGCTAGAGCGGATGCGTAGAGGATGCGTAGAGGATGTAGAGCAGATGCAGAAGCGGATGCTAGAGCAGATGGGCGTAGCAGATGATGCAGAAGCGATTGCATCCGCTTTCATCCTTTCTCCGTCTGTGCTACTAACGCTGCGCGTCCGTTTCCGCTTCCTCCCGTGTCCGTTTAGCACTGGAACGGATTTGAGTTTGCGCGGATGTGCAGCGGATGCCTAGCGGATATAGCAGATGTGTAATGGATGCAAACGGATGTCCCCCATATGCCTAGAAGGATGCAGAACGATGCATTGGATACATTTTCCGCTCAAGAGTTTGAGCAGCCTCAAAACTTCTGAGCGGATGAAATGTCAATAGACGCGATGCTGGATGGATGAGAGAGGAAGCAAAACGGAGGCATACAGAACGGAAGCATCGCGTTAACCAACAGGTGGCAAGTGTTTTTCTCCATTTTACATCCTCTTTCCATCCATTGGTGCAGTGTGACAGGGGCTTAAGAATGTGGATGTTATAAACAAAAATATACTCTTTGGATTTGGGCATTCTTAGTTTGCAAAGTGTGCTGAAGCCCTTATGTAGAAGGAGGTTACATCATGATTAATTAATTAAACAATTTGTGTTAATTTAAAACCAAATCATAGAATGAGTGTACAAATTCATTGGATTGATAATTTGAGAGAAATTCAAAGCCAAAGATGTAAGTGTTGTAGTTTGTCAACTGTCAGCGGAGATGGCAGTCGAGTCAGAGGAGATGGAAGGGGTGCCTGGTTACTATTGGAGCCGGAAAAAGGTTCTGAGGAGCAGGAGGTCTCAGAGCCAAATGCAGAGCAAGCATCTGGCAGAGGAACAGCTGTTTTTGGAGCCTGAGATGAGTGAGGGGAAAGAACAGATGGGCCCTATTCCAGATGCATGTATGCACTGAGAAGTGTGGAGAGGAGAGCAACACAGGACTGAGGGCCAGCTATCCAGAAAAAGATGTTATCTAGCCTCTTCCTGACTAGGATATAATGAGGAGGGGTGTGGGAGATGTGGGTGTCAGAGACAAGCATTCATTCTCCTGAAGGGTTCCCTATGGTGGATTCCTTGCCTGGATTTCCTTGCCACTACCCAGATTGGTCAGGACTCTTTGTGTTGGGATTGCAGTTCTAATTGATTCTGCCTGTTATTTTCTCTGAGCCTGAGGTAGGAAGAAATGACAAACCATTTCTGAAAATGGATGATGGGTCCTGAAAAAGTTACTGGTGCAGCTTTTACCAACTTATTTGATGAACCCCTGGCCAAAGTCCCAAAACAGATCAGCCTTGCACCACATGTGGGATGGATCCACCCATCCAAATCAAGAGCAGAAGTTAGTAGCAGACCATTTTTGTAATCAGTGAGAAGTATGGGAGAAGTGCCAAAATCATGTGGGTTGAAGTACCAAGAAGTACAGTGAAGGAATTTTGTAGCAGAGAAAGCCAACTGTGGTTATTCTAACACGAGGCTAATTTACATTTTTCCATTTCCAAATTCTTCCCTTTGCACTTGTCAAACATCTGTTAATTCCTAAGAACCAGTCCAAAGTAAAGAATGCAACTTCCCATTTTGGAGAAATTGCTTTTCTTGCATTTTGTGAAAGGTTTGGGCATGCTAATTGCTATGCATTGTTCTCTGTCAATGTCACTGAGATTACCACATACACAAGGGAGGACATCACCAACCTTGTAGCACTTCAAAGTCTAATGTATTCATTATGGTCAAATATCCACTTAGGTCAAGAGGAGGCAGCATTTTTGCCTGAGCAAAATTGTGCAGCATGGCTATTATAGTGAGACAACCCATGAGCAAAACACAACACACAGAGACTTAGATATTTAACAGTGGTTTATATACAAGAATTATATACCAACATATATGTGGTAGGCAAAATACTTCACAAGCAATCTTTCTTCTTCTTAACTCTACACAGAAAACTTCTGCAATGACTACTGGACACAAAGAGAGAGGACATGCCCTCTAATGGCTGCCTTTATATAAATACCTCCTAAAGGGATAGAACCCATCCCCAGTTAAAGGGAAATACCCATGCTATGCTGATTCATTCTTATTGAATCAGCCACATCTGGTCAGTTTCACTGCTGGTTGGCTCTTAAATCCCAAGACCTTAACAAAAATAAATATTTCCTAAATATTTCAGCTACTGATTACAACCTAAATTGTGATAATAAGTGATACGACAGCATGATTAAGGCCAAATATTTTAGATCTGGAAGTATGTGTGACAATTTTAGGATGAAGGTTTTCAATTATCATTTAATTTTCTTCCCCAGATTAAAAACCACTCCACTTACTGCTGAAAACATTCCTGTGAGAAGTAAGCAGTAAATAAGGAGATGGGACGGGAACAAGGAAGAATCCAGGGCAAGGGATGGATTCACTGCAAACCTGAACTTGAGTTTTACATTTATATAGATTGCAGTGTGTCATTCTGTTTCCAAAGACTGGTTTCATTATTTGCTCAAAGGAGTTTACAGATAAAAATGCTACCAGGGAAACAACTGAGAAAGAGGAAAAAGGAGATGCAACAATAAATCGGGAAAGAACATTGAGTTATCTGTTCTATTTAATTGCTGCACAGCACTGGCAAAATCTAATCTCTATGTAAAAGTAAGAGAAAGATAGTACTGTGAGATTGTCAAGATGTTGGAATATTGACTGGGAACATTTAGATTAAGGTCCACCTTCAGCTGCAGAAGGCCATGAAGTGATACTGAGCTACTCTCTATTTCTCAATCTGGCGTACATCATAGGAAAGGGAAAATAAGAGGAGGAAGTACTGTGTTTGGCATTTTGACATACTGGAGGAAAAGCAGGATATAAATCTAATGAACAGGTTTAATGTATGAATGAATTTATGTATGTATGTATGTGTGAATGTGTATGTATGTATGTATGTATGTATGTATGTATGTATGTATGTATGTATGTATGAACAAATGAATCAATAGATGGATGAATATGTTTGATAGATTGCATTGTTTGGAGAAGGCAGACTTACAATAATCTAGATCCAAGTTATTGTTGCCTACAGTACAGGGACAAAATGCTTAAATTGAAACAATGTGTGACGATATTGTTTAGCCCAGAAGCCCAGAATGTAAGATCATAAATTTAGAACTAATATCCGCTCAGGTCAAGAATGATAGTATGGTTGGGTTCATATATTGCAATAAGTTATATTTTTGTTTAATTACAACTGACTGAATAAGCCAGGTGACCTGATCCAGAATGCATCAAATGTTCTTTCAGCTTGCCTGTGAACGAACAATTACAGCAAGCCACATATATTCTTCTATGCTGTAGCCATTAATTAAGTAACATAGGGATCAAATTGACTGGCTCACATCCCAGAAAGAAAAAGTTGCAAGATACAGGTATGTAAGTGGGCAGGTAGTTTTGTTTCAGTCCTATTAAGAGAAAGAAGGGTGATCAGGGGTGGGATTCTACAGGTTTGCACCTATTCTCTATGTTGTTAACATTCTAAGAAGTTTGGCGAACCGGTTGTTAGAAGAAATTACTGGCCTAATCCTGTAAGGAAGGCAGGAAGGAAACATTCTGGTGCTGCTTACAGAAACTGCCTCTCCATTAACCCTCATTACATTCTTGGCAGGACTAGACTTCCTGTCTCAAGAACTACTCTGGAGGTTATTTTCCCTCCTTTGCTGGTACTTTGTTTGTGTCGATGACTATTCAAAGTTACAATGGCACTGAAAAAAGTGACTTATGGCCATTTTTTACACTTACAACAGCATCCCCACAGTCATGAGAGGCCAGGCAAGGAGATGCATGCCTCAATGTGAGTAATGTTGAATTGGCCATGCCCAGCCAGTCACATGACCACCTAGTCACGCCCATCAACTAAGCCATGCCCACAGAACCGGTTGTTAAAAAATTTGAATCCCACCCCTGACGGTGATGGATTATTTTCTTTCCTTTGAAACATTCCGGAGCCGAGCATCAAGTCTAGCAGCTAAAAACCTTTTTTAAAAAAATAAAAAATATGCTTGTTCTCTGCACTTTCTACATACAGTCTGGTCCTCATTTGCTAAGCCTCTAATGCAGAGGTGTCAAACTGGCGGCACGCAGACTGGATGCACCATGCGCAGACTATGCCCACCTTAGCTCTGTGAATGGGGAAAATGTCATGAAACATCACGTGATTGCAAAGTAATGGGGTGAGTCATGGGAGCCTTAATATACCTGTGGTTTACTCACCCTGAACATAGAAAAATGATTAATATATCATCATATTTCTGGCACCAGCTTCAGGTGTATCTGCCTAAAATGACAGACTAGGAGCAGGGCTTATATTAACATCTTTTATCAGAAGTCTTGAAGGCACTCTCATCCAGCAAATGTGATATCTCTAGCTATTGATAGATACTGACAACCTTATTGGGGGTGGGGATGAGGGAAGTTTGGGATAGGTTTTCATCTAGTACCTGATGTCCTTGTTATTTGGAGACCACCCACCAAATGGAAAGAATTCTGGAGGAAAAAGTATTATAAACATGGACAAAATGCCTAATTCCTTTATAAGTTTCATTTCATGAGAGGAATGCTGAGAACAGCTGAGGATAAAAAAAATTAAACCATGAGATAGACCGGAAGATATGTTTTATGAAAATGGTGAAATGTATTAAAATTAAACATAGAACTGGAAAGAAAGCCTCTAACAAATCTAGCCTTAAGCAGTCAGAAATGGGTAGTTCACAGCAGTAAGCTATTGCTAGCCTTCCCTGCTGTGTATGAAAAATTGTAATGTAGTTTACAATCAAGCAGAGTTTTCAAGAAAAGTATATTGACCCACATGCTGACATTGAAATATTTAAATTAACAAAATCATCTCTTTGGAGCTCTTGTGGGATAAATATTCATTTGCCTGCATGTTATTCACATATCTCCAACAGCTTTTGAAGGACATGAAAAACACAACACAGCAAGACTTTTACCTCCAATTCATAGACATATGCAAGACTTTAGGAGAATTTAATGATTTCAGCAATAAGAAAATTCCTTCATGGTGCACAGCCATCAAGTTTAGTAACACACCTCATTGGAAACTGTCTCTGTTTTTTCTTAGTCAATCTGTATGGAAAATAGGGGTGGTGTATTTCATTACTGCAGCGTTTATGAAATCAGATGGAAATTATCGAAGAAAAGAAGTTGATGAAGAAGACAGGGAGAAAAGAGTTGCTTTATTTTACATTATTCACTAGTTTACAGAATAGCATGTTCATAGCCAAAGATTAAAGGTAGCCAAATCTCTCATGTTAATTATGATTACTGAATCCCAGTGAAGTGACTTTGGGGAAATGAAGAAGTCCCACTTCAGAGGCATTCGGTCATTATCTACTCATGGATTGCTTACTGATTTCTTACAAGAGTGGAATGTGGGAGGCAGTCACCAGTAGGTATAATAAGGTATAAGAATAACAACATGGGCCTTCTGAACAGCCCTCAAGAATCCGAACTATAGTAGGAGAAACAATCATTTGCTTTTGCACCTTTTCTTGTGCTGAACTATTTTCCTCCAGTTTATTCAATAACTATAACTTTTTCTCATTCCAACTTTCTTCACAAAATGTCTGCTTTCTTGGGAGACATCAAGACCCAGGCATTCACATATGACAAACATTTTAGGAGTCAGGAACAGTGTTTCAGAAATTGCTCTTCTGAGTTCTGGTTTGAGCCTCTCTGTGGACAGACCAAAACCGCGATTGTGCATGGTTTCAATCCGTGCTCGCCGCTGGAGTGCCCCGAGCCGGCTGGTTTCAGGGCTAAGCCACCCCATAGAGGTGGTGAAGAGGGGGGAGACTGCCTCCAGTCAGGGTTGAGGGAGCTGCATCTCTCCTCCTCCAGCCTGCCATTACTCACATTTTCCCGAAGCACCTACAAAGAAGAACTCAAACCGAAAAGAATGTGCAGGAGAATATTAGAAGAGAAGTCTTGGCCGACCAGGGTTTTAAACTTGCAAAAGCAGCAACTAAGGTACCCTGGAATTTAACTATAGAAAAAAGTAACATTGTTCCCAAAGAAGTCTTTGAAGCAGTGAAGGAGAGAGAAAAGGGAAAGAATTTGGTTTTTCTCGGTCCTCCCGTTTCCTTAATACTGATAGCTAAGAATTTAAGCAAGAAACTGGAAAGAAAAAATCCACGTTGACATCAATAGCATTTAAGCTGAAATAAAATGTCAAAGGGTATAATAAAGATTTCTGATGCTTTAAAAGCTTTTAAAAAGCAGAAAGGAAGAGAAAAATAAAAGATCTTGGAAAAAAGGGAGGAATTAAAAGGAATTTACATAAAACCTCACAAGACTTCTAAAAGATTACATTTTAAACTGAAACTCCTGGCAACAAAATAGAAGACCCCAGGAAGATAAAGTAGAAAAAGATACAAGAAGAAAACAGTATGGGAGTATTTGGATTGCTGGTATCTCTGATTTTTAGTTATTGCATTTGAATGATCTAAATTATCAAGTGTTGTTTAAAAGTTTTAAAATAGCACCACTGGGGTAGAGACACTGAAAATAAACTTAAAAAGTACAAAAAGATGCAACAAGAAGGGAGAAGTTTCTTTTGCTTCGTATTTCAATTCTTAGAAATGGAGATCTGGAACTATTGAGAAACAACAAGAAACACCTGCAAACAAAGCAAGATTGGGACAAAGAAAAACACTCTTTAATGAACAAGTAATCTGTTATTGTTGAGGAAAAAAAGAAAGGGGGCAAAATGAAAAGTTTTAGATTGAAAAAAAACAACCCCCCAAAAAAACATAGATTTGAAAAATATGCTTTAAATATTAGAAAGACAACAGAAGAGGAATACAGAAGAGAGAATTAGAAGTAGAGAGACAAGCTGTAAAAAGGGGGAGGAGAGTGAAGAGAGGGAAGAAGGAAAGGAAAAGAAAGTTACAAGCTAAGGACAGAAAACAAGGTCTATAGAGAAAAGGGCCTATTAGAGATAATGGATGAAAATATAATTGAAAAAGGGATTCTGCAAAGGATACATTAAGATAAGTATTGCTTATATTAGAAATAGAAAATAATTTTAGAAAATATGAAACATGTGTGATTAAAATGATGGATAAAATAGTTATTGTAACCCAGTGAAATGTTTGTTAATAAATAAATGAAATAAAACAAGATGAGAGAATTGAATTAGGAAAGGACTGGGAACATTTAATTATTTAAGATTTTATAAAATTATAAGTGTAAGAAGAATGTGGGAAAAAATAATTATGAAAAGCTTATAAGTTTGTTCCAAGGAAGTATGACATTTAATTGAAAAGAAATATTAAGAATTAACGATTTTTAATGACTATTTAATATTAATGATAGAATTGAATTGGAATAGATGAGTGTGTTCATATACAACTATATTTTATAATCTCTTTTTAAAGATATAGTGTGCTATTTATAAGAATGTACAAGCAAGATTTCAATTGAAAAAAGGTATGGGTATTTTTATTTTGGAATGTTTTTATTACCTTAAACGATATACATGAAGCTTAATAAGAGTTGATATGGATTAAAACTAAAAGATATAAAGGTGTCATATTCCAATATAGTAAGTACAGGGAGAAAATTTGCATTTTAATGAGAAAAGATAATATGAAATTGAAACAGGAACAGACAAAAGTATAAATAGAATTGATTTGAATGAATGAGATAATCAAAAATAAAATGGAGAAAATTAAAAGAGGGGAAAAAAACTATCGTAGGAATGTTAAAACAAAGAATAGATATGGAATAGAACATAAAAATGAGCATGAAATTGAGTTGTGTCTGGATGGAAGAAGTGTAACCTGTGGACCATTGGCTATTTTCAAAAAAAAGATGTGTTTAGTTGTTATTATGGTTGGGTTTTTTTTGAAACCCAAATAAATATTTTCAACAAAACAGAAATTGCCTAACAATTCTAATCTAATAGAAGATCATGTGAGGTACTAATACCACTCTATAAAGCCTTATAAGACCAAACACCTTCTGCATGCCCAGGTTATTTCTCACCGACACCTATAAAAAAAGAATGCATTGAAGATTCCTAGAAAAAAGTTGCAGAGAAGAGCAACCAGTTGAAGATTAGGGGACTGGAAAGCTGAAAACAATATGATGAACAGTTGCAGAACTGGGCGATGGCTAGTCTAGTAGGGAGAAGAACCAGAGGAGACATGATAGCAAGTTCTACCAATACTTGAGGAGTGCCACAGAAGAAAAGGGTCAAGCCCTTTTCCAAAGCACCGTAGGCCAGACAAGGTAATGGGGAAACTGAGAAGAGAGATTCAAACCTGGAAAATGAGGATGAAAATTTGCTGATCTGTGAGAACAATCATAACCAATGTGAACAGCTTGCCTTGAAGTTGTGGAGCTTCATCACTGAGCTTTCAAGAGAGACTGGAACTGCTATCTGTCAGAAATGCTTGTCAGGTCTCCCTGATTGGTGGGTTGGACTAGATTAGCCTACAAGGTCTTCTCTGTTCGTCCGGAAAAACGCGAGTAGATCGGGTTCCAAAAATAAAACGTTCTTTATTTGTAACAGCAAGATATCGGAACAGATTGGCTCTAGCCGCAGCAGCCTATATACAGGCTTGCCTGCCGGCTTTAAGCCATGACCATTATTTGTTTAACGCCTTTGGCACGGTTCCTTTGTTGGTCCCCCTAGTGAAACCAATCCCTATGCTGGCTTTCTTGCAATCAGATGGGAGAATTTTTGGAGGAATATTTCCACTACAGAACACCCCTCCCTCTTAGTTTCAGTCCTACGTGAGTTGACGTAGTCGCCGCAGTAGGTGGGCTTCTTCTAACGCACTGGACTTGCGCGGTTCATTTTCACAGAGATTCAACCGGTCTCGGATGGAGGTTGCTGTTCCCCGGCTCTCTACAGTGAACCGCATGGTTAAGGGTGATCAGCCATTTTGCATGCCGCTTGAGTTTCTCAGGCCGGTGGTTTCGCCGGCTTCCCTCCTGTTTCTCCGGGCAGGCAAGCTGGCTTGGTCTGGCCCCTTCGTCTGATTTTTCCGCAAGTTTCTTCTAAATGTAGTTGTCTTCTTTACCTGCTTCTTTTTGTTTATAAGGTGTTCTGGTTTATTTTAAAACAGTTCTTTATTATTTCTTGTATTCCCCTTCCCTTTGGTTTGATCTATCGGTCATTTTTTTATGTTGAGTTGTGCCGTTTGATTTCTTCAAGTTTCGGGGAACGACAGTTGTCTATGTGTCACTTCCATATCCCTGCCATGTCTACTGTTAGTTGGTTCAGGACCGGGGCCCTGTAATTGTAGTGATCGTGCCTGAAGCCATAAAAGGTGTCCCCCCGGCTGAAATTTTTGATAGACTAGGTTTGCCAATTTACAAAAAATGTTCTGAAGCGGGTGAGGAATCGGGGGGTCTTGCTGGCCGTATAAATTGGGTGCAATCTGTCTAATGCGACCTAAGTTTTTCTTCCCATTAATATTCCGGCCGCTTTTGTTAGGTCACCAGTACTGGGTTGATATGTTGGCAGGATGAGTAGGCGTTAATTTTATCTTGGAACATTCCCACAATGTCTATTCTCTCTAAACCCTCTTTTGTAAACCTGACGATTCTCTCCACCCTAACCATTTTGTAGCCAGTGTGCCGGTGCGGTTAGTGCATGGCGTTATAACTAGGAGCTAGGTTTGTTCAAATGGATACTTGTTAATTGTGGCCGTTGTTAGACACTAAGGACGTCCGCCCAGTCCATGGGTTGTGAAAGTTTGTCACGTGTGCTTTAATGACTGCCTCGGTTGTTCGTAGATGCATTACTACCACTTCCAGCCAATTCGAGTATGCATCTACGAAAATTATGAAGTATGTCCCCTAGTAGGACCCGCAGAAATTCAATCTGGGCATCGAGACCAGGGGGGCCTCGTGGGGTTTCCCCGTCCTTCATGAGGAGCTTGGTGGTGGGGAAGCCTGGATATTTTGACAATTCAGTACTCACAGAAGGTAAGCCAGTAATTCGCAGTTTTATCTATACCCGGCACCAGCACATAGCTCTAGCAAGGCTTTCATTTTTTACAATACAGCGGGGCCTTCGTGAAGCATACCCAGCACTCTATTTGTAATTAGGAGGATAAAATACCTAGTCACCCACAATAAACAACCTTTTGAATATTAAAGTTCGGTTTTGTCTGGTCCGCGAAAAGGTTTAAAGTTTTTCACAGTTTTCTTGTTATGCCGGCCAGCTTACCTACCAGTTTAATATGTGGCTCAGTCACGGGTCCTTTACGATGCGCTCTGGCGACATCCTGTTTGCAGATATTGGTGTAGTTCGGTGCATGTCTCTATCTGCAAGCTGTCATTGTCGCGCCGAGGTCTTCCTCCATCGTTTAGTAACGGTCTTCTGCTTAATGTTATCTGCATGGGAAATTTGCTTCCCGAGTCGATGCATTAATGTGTAAGGATGTGGCTAGGAATTCTACCATCTAGTCATCGCATGGGAGATTAAAATGTTCGGTGTAGGCTTGTTTCCCCCAAAATTCCTAGTAAAGTTATGGTCCGAATTACTATCAAAAAATGTTCTTCCATAGAGATATTCGTTGGAAGCGTTTCACTCCGGCGACGATGGGCAGGGCCTTCTCTGTCTATAGTTGACAGATAGTTACTGTTCGTTAGACAGAGTCTGTTGTAGTAATAAGCGACGGGGTGCCTCATCTCCCATTCTTGGCAATTGGTGACTAGGATGCACCGGACTCCAAATGGTAGGGCGTCGCAGGTCACCGTCAATGGAAGTTGTTACTAAACTGGATAAAGACCGGATTGTTTTGATGTTAATTTAAATTTTTTTATTTTACTGGAAGCTTTTGCTCTCTATGACCACCAAGGTCCAAATTAGTTTTTTATCAGTAAACGGTTGGTAATGGTTCTGCTATTGGTCTCTTGTGGGGTAATAGGAACGTTATAAAAATTTATACTAGGTCCCAGAAATATGCCTGCAATTCTGTTTTGTTGCATTGGTTGTGGTGCGGTCTATTAATGGCTTTGACATTTTTTTCAGTAGGGGTATACCCTCTCCGGTCTATTAAGTAGCCCAGAAAAAGATCAACGCGATCAGTCATTAAGCAGCATTTTTCTTTTTATAACTTTCAGGCCAATTCTCCTGAATTTTTAGTACATTCCTTAGTCTTTTTCTAGTTAGGGGTCGTATCTTGGGCTGAAATCTAGGACATCAATCAAAATTATGTCGACCCCTGTTATGCGACTTTGAGTAGAGCGTTCCATGAGGCTTTGCGAACACGCTGGGGCCACACTCCACTCCAACTGAGAGGCTATTGCACTTGAATGCCCTTGTAGAGTCCACATATTGTTTAGATTCCTCAGCCGTGAAGGGTCTACTGGAAGCTGCTTGGTAAGCTTGGGCTAGAGCTAGTTACGCGAAAACTTTTCCTCCCCCAAGTGAATGTAAACAAGATGTGTAACGACTGGACCGAGGTATGCGCTTTTTGTTGCCAGCGCAATGTTCAGAGGTCAGCCTTGTAGGTTTCCGCAGATGATTTACCAACCGTCCAGGTCCTCTACTCAATGTTCCTTCTATTTTTGCTTTAATGCAAAGGGAACTTTCATTCTGGCCTTTAATCTTTTACGGGCCACCGTGTTGGTCTAAATAAAGGAAATTGGGGATCCCCCGATTACCTGCCTAGGGAGCACGCTCGAAAAACGTCCTGGCAACTCGTGGATCAAGATTTCTTCCCAGTCATGTTGCGGCCACCGGATTTCTAGCTCGGTCATTTCGATGCCCAATGGTGTGAACCATTCGATTGCCCAGAGGACTTGGTCAGGGTCTTCCGTCGACTATTGTCAGTTGCAGGACTTCGACATGTTGCTTGTAGGTGAACTCGGAAATGTCCTAGACTTACCACAGGGATTCGCATTTCCTGGTAGTCCTTCAGGGTTAATTTTTGTTTCTGGAGTCTTTCAGTTTCAACATTTGGTGGATGCAAGTTGTTTGATTGGTTCCCATGGACACAATTGACAGGCAGACCGAAGTCGACCATCCAATCTCCAGGGAGCTGCCTTCGATCTTTTCACGATTATTTTGACTTTTTTCCCGCTTTCGCTCTGAGTGCTTACCGATTAGTAAAAGTCTGGATGGTCTTTTCGCGGTTACTGGCTCGTTTTTTGCTGGATACTTTCTCATTCGGCGTGTTTCGACCTCAGTTTGTGGGGAGATTACTGCGTCTGTTCGCGCTGTAATTCTTTTTATTCTACACCTTCTCGATGTGTCCCCTTTTCTTACAAGCTCTGCAAGATGGCCATTCAAGGAATCTGCCAATCGGCTCGAGGGTGGTTTTCCTCCACAGCTGTGGCATTCCCCGCCAGTTCATCTTTTTCGTGCCCTTTTTTTGTTGGTTATAGGCGAGTGACCTCATGTCTTCCTCTCCAGATTCTGATGTTCTCGTTCAAAAATCTTGTTGGTGCTTTGTGTTGGCGGGAAATTGTTTCTCCTCTATTTCGGCTTGCTTCGTCGTTGTTCGTGTCATTGTTCATTGACGCTGATTTTTCATGGCTTCAGCAGCTGTGGCTTCTGCGATTGGTTTCGCTACGGTTATTTGGTTATTTAGCAGCTTGCTTTGCTAAATTAGAGTCATCTTGAAACCAATTATTACTCGATCTCGCATCGCTTCGTCTAAGTTCAGAACTTCACATGCTCCCCCCAGTTGTCGGAGGGCTGCCAAAAAATCAGTGATGTCTCGCCTTCTTTTGTCTCTTAGGTAAAATTCGTCCTTTGATGCAGTTTGACACACTGTGCGTCAATGAGCTTCAGTATTCATTGGAAGTTCAGCCAAGTCATTTTGCTTCACATCTCTCGGCTTCAGCTAATGCCTTGGCCATTTTGAAAATTGTTGGTCCACAATGCGAGTTTAAAAGACAGCCCCTTACGCTGTGTCTGATGATCTCTTCCATCTCTACTTTCCAAGTACTTTTTGGAAAACGGTCTATGGTAGGATTTCAATCCTCTTCATGGGATTGGAAGGGCGGCGGTGCATTATTTCTTGGGCCATCGTTTTCAGCCTTGGTTTCAATTTGCTGCATGCACAGTTTCGCGTTTTAAGGATGATCCCACCTTCGTCGCCAGATTTGTTTCCCGTCCGGCAAAAACATGAGGTAGACCGGGGTTTCAACAAATAAACGTCTTTATTTGATAACAGCAAGATAGACGCGAACAGTATTGGCTTTAGCGCGGCAGCCTTCTATTATACGGCTTGCCTGCGGCTTGTAGCCAATGACATTAGTTTGATTTAACCACCTTTTTGCATTCCTTTTGGATTGGTTCTGGTGAACCAATCCCATATGCTGGCTTTCTTAGCACAATCAATTGGAGAATTTGGAGATAACTATTTCCATACAAACACTTCCAACTCTAGGTTATTCGTATTATCTATTCTATTCTATTCTATTCTATTCTATTCTATTCTATTCTATTCTATTCTATTCTATTCTATTCTATTCCTCTTTGACGTCTTCACTTCTCTCTAATGAGTAGCCATAACTGAGGTGCTGCCTAAAAGCTCCCTTTGCTTATTGTATGCCACAATATACAATTCAGCAACACAAGTAGAGGAGCAGTTGCTGGACGAACCTCTAGAAGAGGTCTTTGGCTTGCAACCATTTGTTGAGTGACTGTTCAAAGCTACAAAAGCTCTGAAAAAAGTGACCTACAACTGGTCCTCACACTTACAATTATCACAGCATCCCCATGATCAAATGATCCAAGTTTGGGCATTTGGCAACCAGAATGTTGTTTACAACACTTGCAGCTTCCTGGGATCCTATGATTGCTGTCTGAAACCTTCCTAGCTGGCTTTCCACACCAAATCAATTGGGAAAGCTGGATTCGCTTAACAATCATGGGGAAAAAGTGATAAAATCAAGCACAATTCACTTAACAACGACTTTACTTAGCAAGGGAGATTCTGATTCTAGTTATGGTCATAAGCCAAGCACTGCCATAACTTTATTTCTTTTTTCTAACCCTGGCCTATGACAGTAATCCCTTGGCAGCCTTCATTCTCAATTACTTTTCCAAACATAGCCATTTTCCACTCAGTTTTTATAGTTACTGGTAGAATATAACAAACAAGTGAAACAACAAAATATAGTAATGATTATGCAGTTAAAGCAATTGTCCACATTGTGGTGATGAAAATAAATGGGATACATGTGATAAAGAAAAAGGAACATAAAAAGAAAAATGTATGTACTATATTTATGAGTGTTCAAGTGTGTGTGTGTGACTATTATTACTATTTCTCAAAATTAACCGTACTCAGACAACATGTTGTTCAAGTAGACATTGAATTTTTTATGTTTTGTCCCATTGTACAACCTTTCATGCCACAGTTGTTAAGTAATTGATTGCAGTTGATAAATTAGTAATGTCAAGATTGAACCGCTTTGCTTCTTTCAACCTTAATGCTTTTTATTTTGTCAATGAACTGGGGGGAGGGAAGGGGGAAATAGAATGCTGAGAATGAGTGCATGGACAGTGAGAGCCTCGCAACCATTGAGGTCACCACTGCAATAATTGAAGTGCTTGAGAAAGAGATGGACTGTTCCCATAACAAAATGACATCTCATAACTGGACAATGTGATCACCCAGGTGGGGAGAAGAGGAAGGTGTTGTTTAAGCCCATGTCACACCGAACCAACGGATGCAAAGAGGATGTAAAACGGACAAAAAACCTTGCC
>BHFT01041868.1:0-25608 GCA_004320025.1 Laticauda laticaudata | reverse complement strand
CCTCATTTTGGGGCAGTTTTTTAAGGGTCGGCTTATATGCGAGATCGGCTTATATGCGAGTATATACGGTATATGAACCATGCACAATAATATTTGACAGAGGAGGGAAGAGTTCATTTAATGATGTATCAAGACTCTTAGAAGTTGATGTAATTAAATAAATATAGCAAAACTAAGTTAAATGAAATTCAAACTTTAAAAACCCAAATTACTATGGAAATACTAATTAATCCAACTAATTACAATCTCCATAATCAACAGAGTAGTATTCATTTCCAGGCAAAATCTACAAACATATTAAACCAGAAACATATTAATGATCATTCGTATTATTATATTCACCATTTAAATTATAGGATGGGCTGAGGTAAAATATAGCTTCCAATAAGGTCCCAAGAGTCACTAAAATAAATATCAGGGAAAACTTCAGACCCATGATTGAAAGGGTCTTTTTTCTGGGCTGCCATACTATTTAAGCATAGCAGAAAGCAAACAAGCAACCCAAGTGGCTTGTTTTATGTTTATGACAAGGATTCAGCAGGGAGGGTCAAAAAATGTCAAGATGGCTGCTTCCACCGTACAATTGAAGCTTTGCTCTTACTCGTCACTGGGGCTTTGATCATGGATCACAATCACCATCTTGACTTTTTTTTTTAAATCCTTCCTACACAGGAAGGCCCTCGTTTATGGTTTGGCTGAAATCACGAATCAGGGAGAGAGCATTTGATTTTCATTAACTACCTTTTTCTGGTCCTGTTCACAATTCCAACACAATAAACATTTTTAAATTTTCAATTCATGTATTTCATACAGATGTCTAACTCCAAGCTTCTTCTTCTTCTATAAAAATAAAATATCCCCTTTCACTTTTTCTTATTCGCTCTTTTTAACTAATTCGCCCTTAATAAAGAGGAAGTGAGCACTTTTCACATTTCAGTTCTAAAGCTCTGACAACCTCTTTGTCAGGTTTTCACAGCTTTTTGAGCAGCTCTTTTGTCTGGAAAGACTTAATATTCATTGAAACTGAAATGCTTCCTTCTTCTAAATTAAATTGTCAAGCCAGTGAAAGTAGGACTGAAAAGGGATTTTACTTTCTGGCATTCCACTAACTTATGTTCTAGATTGATTTTTTTTAAAAGCTGACTAAGAAACAGAAATACAACTTAAATACCCCTGCATTTTTGTGCATTTTCTCTCATTCTTTGCATACAATTGATTTCCTTTCTCTTTTTCTTAAAATAATCTTTACAAAAACTTCACAATCTCTTTTGATCCATCATGTTTACAGTGATTCATACCTTCCAGTTAAACTAGATGGTTCACTTATAAAACCCTCTATATCCCATTTTCCTTGTGAGTCCTATACGAGCACAAGGAGTTTACAATGATTTCCACACATTTGTTTGTAAGCATTTCAACTTTTTATTAACACTGGTAGTAAGATGGTATTTACTTCAAGCTTACATCCAGCAAATATGCATTAGCAGAGCAAATGTTTACTGTAGAAGACTGCCTTGGAGAACAGAGTATGTGGGAGGCAGGAGGATGAATTTATACATGCATAGAAAAACTGCCCATTTTTGTTGGAAAAGTAAGAAAGGTAATCATATAATGAAACAATATTTGTGATGTTTCCACAACAAGAAGTTTAAAGATAATAGCCTACCTTTTTTCCAATAAATGAATAAATAGTGACTGTTACCTTATTAACACAAAATGTTGTCTTTAAAGGAAATTAATATTAAAGTAAATAATTCAAGGTTTGGATTTTTTTTTGTTTTTTGTTTTTTTTGCAAAGCTTCCATATTTATCTGTGAAATTTAAAAAAAGAAACTATCGTTGGCACATATTCTAGTAGGCAAAACAGAGACAAATTTCTAAGCAGGTATCTCTACCAGAAACCTATGAGTAAACAGCTGACCTGTTCCAGATTACTGAGTGTCGTGACTTATCTGTAAAATTAAATTGTTATTTTTATTTAACCCACTACTTCGGAATTCCAAAGACATCACTCGCACAAATCAAGCCTACATGTTTCAATTTTGTATCACAAAGAATTGTATGCATCCATTCACATTTTGAATTCTGAGTATGAAATGAATTGAAATGAAAATGAATGAATCTATTGTTAAATTATCTTGGTAACATTGCAAAATCTTTCTTTTTGCGGAGGGTTACAATGTCTTGGTTACAAACATTCAGGGTGGCCTAATGAAATATAGATAGTCACTAGAGCCTCAAGATAGTCTACACCAAGTTCTCAAGATCCAGCTCCGTGTTCCCTATCATGCTTATTTGTCAAATCCTTTTCACACTTTTTTTTAGACCTACTCGTAGTTCAGTTCTATTGCTACCGTAATATATATATATTATATAATACTATCATAATATATATATATATATAATATATATATTATAATAAATTATATATATATAGTTATATCTTATTGGTTCCTAAATAATATACACGTTCGATAATTTATTATCATCTAGCATTGTCATGTCTTAGCTTAGTCTTCAGAGTAATTGAGCGCACGTCATGCTTAGTTCTTTTAAAGTGCTAGCTCTGTAGTTTGTAAGGTGTGTTAGCACGTTTAAGTGAATTGCATCTGCCAATGCTCCAGTTCTTCTGAATGGCAGATGCTGGACAGTCTAGATGGATGATGGACTTCTGCTAATACGTTGCCACCTTAAGAATACTGGCTCACTTAGAACTAGCAGCGGGGATAAACCCAAGGAACACTTAAACACACAGTAAGACGCAAGATTAAAACAACATATATCAGGTATCATATAGTATATATATAAATTAACTATACTAATAACTATATATATATATATACTATAATACACTACATGCTGTTTCAGCTTCCTTCGGGATAATTCCCACGTCATTGTGTAGCCCTGGAAAGTCTGTGAGCAACTTTCCAGCAGAATCGTACATCTGCCTCAATCAGGCCTTTCGTCATGGGATGCATGTGATCTCAACAGTTCCTGGTATTAAATTTAGAGGCTGGGCATCTTGATTTGGCTAGGAGCCTGGGTCTGTCGTTCATGGGACTTGGAAGTTTGCATTGATTTGGTGTCTTTCTGAGTTCTTCTGGTCTGTTTTGTGGCTTTGATTGGCTGGAACACTCTTGATTCTTGTATTGTGGGAGGCTCTTCAGTGCAGCTTCGGCTCCAGTGTGAAAGCGACATGGCTGACTCCATTAGCAAAGCATGCGGTTTCACCTGGGTGCCTGGTGGCGGGGTGTTTGAGTTGGAGGCATTCAGAGGAGTCTGTCTGTTGGCTCAGGTTGTCCGGGTGTTGGAGTTGGTAGGCATCAGAGGGAGTCTGTCTTGTCTCAGGTGTTTGGTCTGTTTTGTGGTGTGAGATCTTTCTATTTGAGAGTGCAGGTTTCCTAAATGATGACAGTTGCTTGGATCATCTTCTTCTTTCATTGCTGTCAGGTCTTTTTTCAATCTCTATGGGCTTCTCTGATGATTTTTTCTGTGGTTGTGGTTTTCTATAGTGGCTAGGGTTTTGTTGCCATTGAAGTTGATTGAGGTGACCTGGTGGTTTTCATGTGTTGGACTAGTGGGAGTGACTGCTTCCAGCCTTTTTTACGATGCATTTTTATGTTCATCTAGGGATGTACTCTATTCTTCTATTGGTCTGTCCAATTGTATGATGCCCGGGCCAGTGATGTACAGGGAATTTCGTTATATTGCCTTGGATTCTAGGCAAGACTGTCAATCATTTGGACATATTATATATGTTTCATAATAACTGACCAAGAGCCATGTTTGAACAAATTGCTATAGCTACATTTAAACTGTGAACACACCTAGATGTTCTTCCTTGTTAGCACAGCTGCAAATCACTCAGCTGTGATGGTTTAATCAACCTACAAGAATTAAGAGGGATACTGTATTTCTTTTTCTCTCCATATATGTCATTGAGATAGCACAACAACCTATAAACAAACTGAAGATTGGTATCTTATAGTTATGCAATGTGAGGTTGTAAGCTCTTGAGAACATTTGCAGATAAACTGTTGTTTATATCATGCCTCATGCCATGCAACTGTGGCCAAAATCAATACAGTTAAGTAAAACCCTTCTTGGAATTGTAACACAATAAAGTATAACTTCCAATATTCTAACTTGATTTGCATCTTCAGTTTGTTTTTTAAATGAATAGGTCTTCATATTTCTATATTATTTATTACTTATACCTGTGATGGTGAACCTATGGCATGCGTGCCACTTTGTGCCATTTGTGCCATTTGTGTCGGCACACGAGCCGCAGGCAAACTTACCTCACTGTGCATGTGTGTGCCTCACAGTTGATTTTCAGTTGGTTTGAGGCCTTTTTCAGCCTCCCAGAGGCTTGAAAAAGCCTCTGCAGGATAAATAGGCCTGTTTTTTCACTTCCTGTAATACCGGAAGTGATGAAACGGGCCTACTCGGCCTGCAGAAGCTTTTTTCAAGCCTCTGGGAAGCTGAAAAAGGCCTCAAACCAGCCAAAAATCAGCTGTGAGGCACAGTGCAGATAAGGGGGGGACAGCAGTGGGATTGGGCATACATGCACACGGGGCGGGGGGAACGCATTGTCTTCTGGGTGCTGGCATGTAAGCGCATGAGTGCCAGCATGCACACAATTTTTGGCACAGGAGCCCGAAAAGGTTAGCCACCACTGACATATACTATCATAATCACTTTAGATGAACTCCAAAAAAATAATCCTACAGCCAAGGGTCATCAGATTATTATGATTTTCTCAAAAGGATTTTATGATAATGATGGTTACCTGCTTCGGTTTTTCTTTTGAAATAAAAGACTGGATAATGAAAAATAAGAGTAGACATAGATAGGATTACAAAGCAATTCTTGCTTAATATCAACAGGAATATATATCTATTCTGTTAGATGATCATATTATATACATGATAGCAAGGTCTTTGATTTTCAATAATTATACATTAATTATAATAATCATACATTGAAATAATAAAAATATTATGCTTTTAAACTTTTGTAACTATGAAGCTAGATCATATTCTAACCATCTGAGCTAGATTCATGAATTGTCATGAATCATGAAGCATCTCTTATAAATCTGCATTAAATTGGTTATGTACATGCCCAGTTACTATTCATAAATGTCTCTATACTCTGAAATATCATATTACTTTTCTTATAATGCAACATCATCAGTATTGTTTTACTACAGAACAAAGAGGTGCACAGTAAAAGAGAAATATCTTAAAACCTCAAACAAAAGCAGCAACATTCAGCGGAGGAAAAGTTAGTATAGCATAGTGTACAATTGTAGAGCAAGAATTATCTACATAAAAGTATTAATTAATCTGGTATCATGCTTTTAGAAGAATAAATATGTAGTGATGATTTGGAAGAAGCAGAAAGAAGGAATAGGAACGTCCACTATGTTCTAATTTGAAGGTTACAGGGAAGAAAAGAAGGATGATCTTTTGATTGAGTTTTTTCAATGAGTGAATTTTATTTCTTACTTGTGCAAGGAGAGTGGTTATTTCTTCCGTTTGATTATTTTCATAATAACTGATTGCACCAATGATAGAGATGGGTCTTCTTCTGTGAGCTTTTGGATTGGCTACTGCACAAGTCCCTGATTTAACAGGGGGAGGCTTGGTCTCACTGTCATTCTCCAGAGAGTCCATTTCCTGGGAATCCATAGCGACAGAATCTTCTGGAATGGACGAACTTCTAATTGCCAACTGGCCATAATCTGACAGGGGCCGAGGCCGAGATCTTTTTCCAGAACCCCATCTTCTGGTTGGGACTTTTTGAGCATCTGTTCTTTCTTCATCTTGAAACTTCTTCCAGTGTTCATCAGTAACAACCTTTTTTCAAAGGTGAACAAGTCAAATAAACCAAAAATACTTTAAAATCATATAAGGATTTATGTTGTTCTAAATAGGGTCTATGTACCATGCAATTTCCTCTTCCATTTCTGTTTAATTTAATAAAATGTATATGGCCGCCCAATTCACTCTCAATGACTCCAGGCAGCTTACAAGGATAAAAATCTAATATAAAAAATCAATGAAAAGCAATAACCTCCTCCCCCGAGCAAAAAGAGGTAATATAAGCCATTTATACATATACAATCAAGCATATTTTATAACAAATGTTGATAGCCTGTGGTAAAACATTAATTTTAAAAAAGCCAATGGCAAATTCAGACATTTTTGGGGGATAGGTAATTTTACCAAAATATATACATTCTATTTAAAAAGGAGATATTTATCCAGTAGTTTGTAGCAGCATGTGACCAAAGCATAAAGTAGAGTTTTCAGATCTATGATTTCCTGTGTGTTATGATAATAACTCTTACAAAGACCAGACTGACTGTGGAATTATAACTGTGGCAGTCAAAGGTGTCCTCAAGAGAAATCATGAAAGAGAAACAATGGTGTGTGCATTAAAACATGGCTTATGGATTTCTATCATGTTAAAATTTATTTAGGGAAACTACATATTTTAGTTATTTGTGCAATGACATTATAACATGTCTTGTTGCAAAACAGAATGGTTATACGGTATCTCCAACTAACTGTTTGTTCTTAACTGAGGGACATTAATATTGAATAATAGGGAAGTTGTGGATCATTGTATGACATGAAATATACGGCTATGATGATTTGAAATTACTCTGGAAAAAAGCCAAGATATATTAATGACTTACTATCTCATTTTCCTTTTGCACTACTGTTACAAAAATTGAACCTAATGCTTCACTCTACAACCTTCTTACTAGGGTTGTGAATTCCATTAAACACAAAGATTTAATTAAGGGAAGACGTATGCATATTGCTAACTTCATTTTCTTAGCTATTTTTCCAATTAATTTACAGAAGACATTGGGTTTATTCATCATGACAACTCATTTTCTTTTATCCATGTTGGCTGAGCAAGCCATAAAATCATGGTTTGTGAAGTATAAGTCTTGGAGTTCCATAATACGCTTAATGGGAAATGAGCAGATATCCCTATCCACCCATTTCATATATACACATTGTATCTCAGTCCAATTTATGAAACTAGATACTATCTTTATATTGGCAGATGAATTTGCAACCTTATCTGATGGGAATGGATAGAAACAATTAGCTCAAAAAGAATCTAACAATATCTATACTTAAAAGAACATGCCTTCCTTTGAACAAAAGCAGCAGTGTTCTTCCTTAACCGATTAACCTCCAGATATATGAATTTCTATTTTCACAATCCTCCAGCTGGCCTAGGCCCATGCCAGCTAAGAGATCAAGGGAACTAACACAGTCTAGAAGCATCTGGCTAGAGAAAGTTGACTTGAATCAAAACTACCATGCTGTCAAGTGATCCAGTGATCTGAGTTTTTCTTATAACTAACTGAAAGAAAAAATGTTTGAGAGCAACATTTGGACTAAGAAAGTAGGAACCCTATCAGTGGTCCAAAGTATTTTTTTCAATCTAATACCTTCCAACTATTATGGGACTACAACTCCCATAATTCACTAGCTAGCATGCTGGGAATTGTCGTTTCAGTCATTTTGAAGGAGTCACACTGCAGCAGATGATAAACGTTCCAATTAGAAAATACTAAATTTTGTTAATCTTCTATATTTCTGACTCATTTGCTAATGTCAGCCTCTGATAGCATTTAAAGACATAATGCAACATATTATTACAAATAACATCCAGTTAGAATACATATTTTCTAGTCCTAAAGATACAAAATTGTTATGAATAAAGATAAGCAAAGTATCTCAAAACCTGTATTTTTTAGCACCATGACTGAGGAAAAGATGTACCGTACTGGAGCACTCTTACCTCCAAATACTTATACAACTTGCACTCTGAACTGTCCTAACTTCCAACTGCTTATTAAGAAACAGTTCCCTGCATGAACCTTGCATCAGGCAAACAAGTTAGCAATAGAAACAAGTAAGCAACCTAATGAATATTTAATTGAACATAATAAAAAATTATTCAGATTTACTCTTAAATACATATATATCTGCATAAGACTGCACTAATGACATCAACTTCCCTGTGTTCAAATGATTAACCCCTTCCTTTTTTGTATATCCTTGTTATGTAATACAATATTAACAATTTAAGCATAACTCTTCAATAGTCTACCTACACCCACCCTCCCAACAGCTGGAAGCAATTCATATTTACAAAACAACACAGTAACATTCAGAAAGTTCTTCTAAATGCCAATAGTTATCTGACTGAAAACAACATAACACTGCAGTTAAAAATAGTTATACTAGTTCACACCAGTAAAACACTTGAAATTATACACCGGACAAGGGCAAGAAAATCAGGAAGAAAACCTTTCCCAAGAGCGTACCTTAGCATTGGAAACAAGCACTGGAGACCCACATAGACAGTGAGATATTAACATATTGGTTAAAGTCATCCTTCTGTAATTTTTACTTCACTTTAAAATGAGCTGAGTAGAAAAGAGCGTAGCTCTTAACACAACTCAATGACTAATATGATCACATCCATGACCTTGTACCTTTAAACTAGGGAAGGACACATCATATGTCCTCTTTTATATGGCTAATACATTATTGCCCTATTGTAAGCAATAAAAGTTGGCAAACAATTAGAAAGATTACAGCCAGCTATATTCTGCCCAAATTACAGTAAAGGTACGGCTTGTTCTATATTCTCTATGCAGAAGCCCAAATGAAGTCAGTTTATTAAGTTGTTGCTATAAATATTTTATCTCATTTAAATTACTAACAGTGTATTATTATCATTCCAAAAAGAGTTAAGAGTTAAAACTTAATACATTCTATTCAATAACAGAACATCAGAGTTGGAAGATACCTTAGAGATCTTCTAGTCCAACCTCCTGTTTAGGCAGGAAACGGTGTACCATTTCAGACAGATCCATATTCAATCCATACTGAACAATATTTCTGTTTATGTGTCATTTCTGCCTTCCAACTATGGTGGAAGTATAGTTCTCAGGATCTCTGTCAATGGCTAGAAACATTAGCTGTTAAAACCTATTTTGGTTATTATTAACTCATCTGTAAAGCATATTTGGAGAGTCCATTGTATGTAGGTACATGTTCATACAGACCATAATATACAGTGCATTTGTCAGGTAATAGAGGCACCAACTGTCTCAACCTTTCTTATCTTCTCTACAAACTTTCAAACTGTGATTAAGCTATTCTGCTTCCCAAACATGGCAGCAACGGGCTGCACAAACAAGCGAAACCCTATTGGTGGGATGCAGACAGCACTGAAAACCAAGCCCCTCCTTCCTGGTTTGTGGAAAAAACTCTCTCCATGGAGCCTGTATCTGGTTGCCCAAAAGTTGGGAGCTGATGCTTTAGGCCTTCCTGAAGGGTATTAAAACTTGATTTTGCTGGCTAGCTTGGGGCTCCCAGAGGGGCACCCACTGCTGGAGGTGGTTGATAGGATAAGAGGACATCCTCTCCATGCTGTCTGTCTCTTAGTCCTGTTGTTTTTAATAGTTTTACATTTTTAATTTGCATAGTTTTAATATTTTTCTATTGTCTTTTTAAAATCTGTAAGTCACCCAGAGTCACCTTGTAAGGAAGATAGGTGACATAAAAATGTAAATAATAAATTAAATTACACCCTGGGATCATATAACCTGGTAACTGATCAGTTTTCCATTTGTTAAAATTTTTTTCACATCCAAAATAGAAGGATAAAATTATCTACTGTATGTATCTGACCTACACCAATTTCTCTGCAGCTATTGAACACAGGTAGTTGCAAAATAAAATATCACTTCCAATCTATAACCTAAATAACTTGTTAATTGTTATAATTAAACAACCAGCTGTAACTGTTGAGTTGATATTTGATTAAGGCAACATGAATTTGTAGATATATTAAAATATTTTGATATTTAAATGCAGCATAACTGCATTTAACACAAAAAATTGTATTAAAAAAATTAAAAGATTCTGTTTCCAGTAAGCCAACAGATCAACCATCAGACTTTACACAAATCAACAACCATATGACAAATTTTAATGCAAACTTATTAAACAGTATCATTTGGCCTTTATGTTGACAAGTTTTTGAAACCCAGTTCATTGAGCTTCAGATTCAGAAAGTTGTTTCCCAGGTATCAAAACTTAATCCTTTTCCATTTTCAGCTGGTTTTTTACTAATATGAGATGGTCAAAGTTGAGCCAAATTAAAAGCATTTCAAGGTTCCCTTCCAGGAGATAGCCCATATCTTCTTCAGGTGACTATGACTAGATAATCTTATGTGCTGCCATAATCTCTGAAGATGATATTTAAAAAAAAAAAAAACCCGCTCGGAANCTCTGAAGATGATATTTAAAAAAAAAAAAAACCCGCTCGGAACTATGAGAAAATCCATCATTGTTTTTCATAGCTTACCATATGCTCTGTATTTGTTTGTCTGTTTCCAAGTAACACTTAAGAGTAATGAATAACCTGTATTTGGCTTCTCGTTTCTTCTGCATCTCCTGTCATTTTAATGGGTTCCACCATTCAAGTTAGCTCTTTCAGTTCCATTCTTGTTTCATTCCTCTGCACATTTCATCCCTTTTTCTTGGGTGATGATTGTGCCAAGGAATGAAAAGTTCTTAGCATTCAGACTGGAGAAAGGACAAGAACACTGCTATCATTAAAAATCCTAAATAGATTTCCTCCCCCCACTTTTCTCTGAATACTTCTCCGGTCTCCTAAGGTTGGAAAAGAATGGTCAAATGTTTAATCTTTAATGTTTCATTTTCACTTGATGGAAACAAAGAATTCATAGAAAGATTTGTAATCTGTGATGTAGCAATGGCCTTGCCTCCCATATTCCAGATGGCTTGAAGTATTTGCAACAAAAACAAGGATTTGTTATCTGCTCCTAACAAAATGCTTCTAGGAGAACTGGCAAATGAGTTCATATTAGCCATGTAAATCTTCATTTACTAATTCATCCCAAGCTATTTTTATTCTTACCAATCTAATTTGTAAAATCTTAAAATCTATGGGAAATAGCTATATACAGATGTAGTTTTTACTTGATTTAAAAAAATATATATTTGTATAAATTAATGACATCTTAAACATTAATATCAACTACCAACTAGTGTAATTTTCAAAATTCCTAACCAGTTTAAAGAACTAACAAAGAATTATAGTTTTATTATATTTTTAGAAGGGCGTGTTGAGAAATATTATTATGAGCTATCTTAACCAATCAATTTGGTTAAGTCCAAAACTGAGTCAATCAATTTACTGCTTTAACCATGTACTGCTTTAACCATGAAAGCCATCTGGGTGTCTTTGGGCCACTTGCCCTCTCTCAACCCCAACTCACCTTACAAGGTTGCTCTTGTGATGAAAGAAAGAGGAGGAAAATATGTTGGATATGTTGGAAATAGCCTTGAGCTCTTTGTAAAAATAACCCAGGTAGGATTCAAATAAGTAAATAAATAAGGCTTTATATATGCAATCCTGTTTAAGGATGTATATTTCTGTTGTAGGGATATTCACATGGAAAAGGACTGACAGAAAATAAACAGAGGTGTTTTGCCCTAAATGTGATTTTGATTTTTCTTCCTGCAAAAATACACTCTCCAAGTAGAGTTTATGAGCAGTGCTATATAATGGACCGTAATTCTTCATACTTAGCAGGTAAAGCAGGTTCCAGAACAGATCCTGATAAGAGAGTAGCATAGGCTTTGCTTACTGTTGGCATTCCTTAAAGCCAGCCTTCTTCAATCTGGCAATTATAATTCCATTGCTCTGCAGCCCAGTGACTGGGAATTATGAGAACAAGCAGTCCCAAACCTCAAGAAACCTCTGTCTCAAATATTCAGTACACATCCAATACATCCAGTATTCTATGGTAGTCATGTCCTGGCTTATGCACACCACTCTCAAGAGCAGAAATGCTATTGTGGCTTGTTTTCAGAAAGGACTAATAGAAAATACAGTATATTTGATCCAATATCAGCCCACTGAGCACAGAGAAATTAAGGAGGACTAGAAAGTTAAGCTGGTTTCTTCCATGCTAAAATACCATATTATAAACACAGATTATTATTATTGTATTATGCATGTGTGAGTATTTCAAGGCAAGGTAGGGCAGCAAAATATCTAACACTCTTTGGTCCTATTTTTTCTTCTTCCCACAATAACATTTAACTGGCTTCAAGCCTATGGCAGGACTAGAACTCAGTCTCCTAGTTTCTTAAGCACTATGCCAAACTGCCTCTCAGTTTCTCAAATGAAACATTATAGTCACCAAAAGACAAGACTTATTCAAAGCCACACACACAAAAAAGAGTTGAGTGATAATTAGGTTTATTATCTACATTAAAATGGTGTGAAATCTAGATGATACAACTGAACCTTGTGAACTCAGGTCTATTGCTGTCCTTCTGCAACAGCTGACAAAGAGGGAAACTAAGCTGGCATTCACATCCTTGTTATGGATAATGATTAATGCATTTGCTCAATTGTTTAGATAATAAATGTCATGGGCTTCATTACAGAACTAATTATGTTGTAGGGCCTCAATGAATCTTGCTTACCATTGCTTGATTATATTTTTCTATATATTAAACTTCATTATATTTATTAATCATAAGCTTCGGTTATCAAATCAGCATCTGCAGGAGGTGGGCAGCAAAATGATGAAAACAGCATTGTAGCACAAGCCCGGCTTTTTCTATATGTGCAATAGTGGCAAATACCTGCTTTTTCTACATATGTCATAAGCTGGCATGGTCCCTAAACAGGGAGGAGCTGGCAGCAAAACACTGCTTTTGTCATCCATCATTAGCATTTGGCAAGCCACAAACAAGCCAGCATGCTACAGCAGTAATACTGGCTTATAGCATAAATTGTTATCAGGAATCAACATGTATAAAGGCTGTTTTATTTGTTTAGTACTAGATTTTTCATCCATCTTTATTATGGAGTTACTTTATAAATATTACTCAAGGTTGCAAACAGTCCTAATGCTCCTTCTTCCTTCTATTTCTCCTACAACGACTTTGTGAGATGAATTGGTGTAGGAGAGAATGAGTGGCCCAAAGTCACCCAGCCAGTTCTTTATGCCTAAAGTGGGACTAGACTTTAGTAATTTTTTTTTACTAATTATTTATAGCTAATATGATATTATATCTATTTGTGCTTTTGAAGTCCTTCTTAAAGTATTCTGCAAATCTAATGGGAATTGCAAAATTCTGCAGGAACACTAAACTCTCAACAACACTGACAATTCACTATATTTAAAGGGATTTTCTGGATAATTAAAATGTTTAAATGTCAGAACATCATAATTTTTTGAAATATGAACCCGTCAAGCTTCCATGGATACCACTAGGGGGCATGTTGAGAATACAAATAGATTGATCCCCCAAGGCAACAGGGTCAGTTTTCCCTTTAAAGGAGGTTAAATAATAAGATTAATGGAGGGCTTTAATTTTCCATCTGTTTCATGAAAAATGTGGATTTATAGGTTCACTGATTATGAACGTACTGATTTTACTACATCAACAGCAGCACATTAAGTGTAGCCAAAACTAGGAACACAAAATCTTTCAGCTCTCATTTCAGTTTTTTAATCCCTGTGGAGAAAGATTCACTCCATCTGTGGCTTCTCCATTAAATCAGTAACAACGGTATTAAACACAAAATACTATAATCTAAAAACTTTATTCTATTGTTCTACTATGGTTTAGTGGTTGAACTTTCTCAAATCCCATACTCTGTATCCTTTTACGTGGATGATGGAAATGATATCCTTCCGTAGTAATACTCCCAGGGATTCTAACCTGAGAGCTTCTAATGCAATGTTTCTTCTACCATTTTGCTATGTCAAAAAAATGTTCCATCTGATTTATGCCTCTTTGATCGATCTGCTCAAGTTTATTCCAAAGAAGAATAGGCATGGGAATCAGAGATAAATATATATAAAACAGTTCAGTACAAAAAAGTTACCCATTAACTTTTCAGTATTATTCTGTGGTCTTATCTTTCATACAATGAGACCCCCCCAACTGTGGAAATAAAGTCTGCATTACTGTCTTTGGTTTATCAGTACAGAGTCACTGGTAAGGGTATAGATTTAGAAACTGACAAAAAAGCCAGCTGGGTGATTTGGGCTAGTTACCCTCTCTCAGCTCAATGCACCTCATAGGTTGTTGTTGTGTGGAAAATAGGAGAAGTGTGTTAGGTATGTTTACCACTTGAGTAAATTATAAAAAATAATAAAAGTGGGATAAAAATAAATCAACAAATCAGACATGACAAGCCAAAGCCAGAAAGAAATTTTTTTCATGTATCAACAACATCAAACATTTTAGAATAAACTTGCAGAGTCTTCACAGTTATAGATAACTGCTCCAAATAACCAAGATAGGATGACATCTAAAATGTGGCACAGCAGAGATTCAGTGAAGTAGCCACAAACAGATGGAAGAAAATGGCTTATATAATTCTTTTTCAATATACTTTATTGCATTAAGTAATGAGCTGTTAAATTCAGTAGAAAAGTTTATGAAATCTATAGTTGTATTATAATCACGGAAAGAAAGAAAGAAAGAAAGAAAGAAAGAAAGAAAGAAAGAAAGAAAGAAAGAAAGAAAGAAAGAAAGAAAGAGAAAGAAATGCCTGTCTATATGGAACCTTTTAAAAGCTTTCCGAAACATTATGACTGTCAGCGTATGTTGCAAGTTAAGAATGGTAGTTAAGAAACAGGAAACTAAATAAAAAAGAAGAGTTAAGTTAAAAGCCACAAGTTGTTAACCCAGTTTCCTTTTCCTGTTCTTCCACACACTTCTCGTATTTAGCATAGTTCTACTCTCTGGCTTCAACTTTCAAACTATACAAGAACACTGAAAAGGCAACAGTAACTGGAAGACAAGGGTAAAATGCTTTTAACATGATATTTTACTCTTTTCCAATAAAAATCTTGAGCAACCACAGGCTCTGAACTTTAATTAGGCAAAATTCAAGCCATTCTGTAAAGTCACAAGGAACATAAATTTGCATTTTAAAAAATCAAAATGAATGCTCAAATGACATAGAAAAGTCTAGGTATTAAAATCTATAATGACATAATTAAGGTTGTCAGAAGGATAACTAAAATGATAGAGATGGTGAAGCAGTTTTCTCTGTGAGGAAAGGCTGCAATATTTGGGTTCTTTTAGTCTTAAAAAAAAAAAGAGAGAGGAAATACCACTGGGTATACAAAGGCAGTATGGATAAAGTGAATAAGGAGAAGCTATTTTCTCCTTCCCCAGATGTTAGGCCAAGAGGTCACCAAATGAAACTGAATCTTGGAAGCATCGGGACAGGCCAAAAAAAATACTTTTTACACCACATGTAATTTAACTTTGGAATTCACTACCATGAGATATAGCTTGGCTGGTTCAAGAAAGGATTGGATCAATTCATGGAAATCATGGGGATCCATGATTATCAGCCTTGATGGTAGTCTCTGAAGGCCACCTTCTGGGAGACCAGGGGCTTCCCATGCAGTTGGGTGGTTACTGCGAGAAAGACTGCTGGATTAGATGGGCCAGGAATCCAAACCAACAGGACACACTGCTCATGTTCTCAGGGTGCAGCCAGAAACAGTGACCATAGCACTTTTCTTGCTAATGCAAAATGGCAATAGCAAAAGCATTTAGACTTCTATACTGCTTCATAGTGCTTTGCAGCCGTCTCTAAGCAATTTTACAGAGTCAGCATATTGTCCCCAACAATCTGGGCTCTTATTTTATCAACCTTAGAAGGATGAAAGGCTGAGTTAACCTTGAGCCTGGTGAGAATTGAACTGCTGGCAGTTGGCAGAATTAGTCTACAATTCTACATTGTAACTGCTACACCACCATGGCTCTTTATGCCACCAAAGCTCCTAAAATGTTAAACATTTTAATGATTATGAGTTATTGGATGCTGTATAGATTAGGGTTGCTGGGAAGAAATAAGCAAAATGTAAATTAAAAAAAAAAGAAACAGTTTACAAAAATCATAATTGCATTGCATCCCAGATGATACTTTATAAATTGATGGTAGAAAATAATGGTATCCTTACTTCTAACCAATGCATACTAAAATCATTTACCAACATATATTGCCATTTAAATACAATATATGCCATGTATGCTACACTGATATTCACATATACATTGTGCATTTCTAAGCTTAACAAGTTTAGGGCTGATTGCCAGATCAGTTACTAGTTTACTACCATCAACACAGACATGTAATTTACACTAAATGTTTTCTGTCAAGAATCCGGCAATTTTCACTAGACCTGCTTGGTCTTGATCCTGCTCCAAGCTAACAACCTTATGATATGCAATGAAACTGTCCTTGAAAAGGCCTATAAACAACCTTTCCACTAGAACTGTTGTTATTCTTGTGTATAGGGAAGCAAAATAAATTGGTGCTACTTTCATTTTTTCAAAAATTCTACCCATGGGGGTTTATTTCTGAATAAATAAAGGAAAGCATTCTATGAAAGGTAAAATACAGGTAAGCATAAGACACCTGAGCCACAGGACGACCATATAAAGCATTACTGATTGTTTTAAAAAGTGCTTACTTTCCTTCTTACCTCTTCCTTCTTTTCATCAGCACTCATAGCTAAGTTGAGACTTAGCTGAGAATGGCTGCTGATGCCACTGTCTTCATTTGGATCGTCATTGTATACGGCTTGCACATAATCCTGGAAGCAAACAGGACTCTTCCCCAACTTGGCAGACGGCCCCTCCCCTCTTCCCTCACTTTCCACTGAGCTGAGCGACAGGGTACTGTACCGGTCTGGACAATGGATGTCCATGTTGCACTTGATGCTTTCAGCATTAAGATTCTGAGGCTTGGGAACGGTGGGTCTAGCAGGATGGTGGGGGGGCTCAGTGCTGTATGTAAATGTACTGGAGTTTTTTGACCCCTCAAAATCTTCATGGAAAACTTCATCAGGAATTGACCCAGGATTCTGAAGTGGAGGTGGAGAACAAACCAAGTCTGAAAGATCACAGGATGACATCCTATGGCCTGTAGCATCGACATTTAATGCAGAAGGTAAACCAGCAGAGTAATCCTCAGAACACTGGATGGTGTACCTGGAAGGAGCTGAGGCTGGGTGACGCCGAGATGGCAGACATTTCCTCCTCTCATTCTCAGTGCTGCTGGAAACCCTGCAGGAATAGTCCTCATGGAGCCTGCTGTTCAGTCTTGTCTTTTGGTTCTGTTCACCAGGGGAAGAAATATCGGTCCTAGGACAGTCCTTCTTCAAAGCACCATCAGTTATGTTACTGACAAGTTTCAAAACTCTGTCAAAATCCTTAGCTCTAATTGGGCTCTTCCAACGTTTTGATTTCCGCTCTGAGTTCCTGTTGCCTTGGTCTGAGTCAGTTGATGACATACTCGTGGTTCTTGGTGGCAAATGCTTTTCGTTTACAGCTTTGAGGTCGGTGAGGTTTGAGGTTGACTTCCTTTTGAATGAGCTCTTTTTGAGAAAATTCAGATTATCGCTGCTCTTACTCCTCCTGTAGAGCACCTTAGGACATTCTAGATCTTTCCCTACAATTTCACAAATCTGGGATTCCTGCATGACCATTTTGGTATTGCTCTGAGGGTCCTGGGTTTTATCACCATCTAATAAATTTATACGGCCAGTTGCATAAGCACGCCTGATACTGCGTGATCGATGAGTGTTCCTCAGGAAGGAATCTTCCTCTCCATCAGAATTATCAGAAACCACTGTGTTATCTGTGGCACTGTCATGTAAAGGCCCTGAATAAGAATACCTGTTTGTCTGAAGTCTCACTGCTGTATTGTTTGGAATGTACTTCCTGGTTTGGTTCTCTGACAGGCTATCCTTTAGGTTATCTGGATCTTCTTTGGCTGGAATTCCTTGGAGAATTGATGATTTTAACTTCTTGAAAGATCCCATTTTTCTAAGGGAAGACAAAGCATTCCATGTTGATGAGTTCCCCATAACTATAACTGAACGAGGTCGCTCTACATTGGAGCTGGACCTCTTACGAGGAGTGGGGAAAAAATGCATTATTTTGGAAGGACTGGTTTTATCGTCCTGATTGTTATTTCCATTTTTGTTATTTGTGCTGATCCCCCCATTATGACATGAGGTAGTATTGCTCCCTGATTCTTTATTATCCATTACTATACAGATAACAGAGGTGGCATTTCCCAAGCCATTCTGCCAACTTGTCATGTTTTCAGTTTTTGTACAAGAAGAGGAGTCATGGCTCATGACTGCTTGATCTTCATCTTCTCCATGCTGAAGTCTTTGTTCAACTGCACATTTTTCAACCTCCTTTTTCAAACATATTTTCAGTGAATTCAGCTCTCCAGTATCCTGCACTGCCTGCACCAAGAAAACAAAGTCAGCATTTAGGATTTTTCTCCATTCATAAGAAGAGAGCGATTCTCTGTATGATAGAAAAGGGTTGTAAGGCCCTCTAGTATAGCTAAGAAAGTCTTTTTAAAATGATGCTACAGTAATCTTGTTATTAATTAAATGAATATTATCAGATGTCACTCTGCTGACTTAGATACTGGTAATAGGCAGTTATTTCTAACATTAGAAATATCTTTCAGCCATAGAAATTCAATCTACCAACCATATAACTTTTTCAGAATCTATTTGAAGCTTCTATTGGTTCAGATATGTTACTGATTGATACATCATAATAAGCAAGTCATACACAGTTTGAATTTGAGACATCACACTAAGCAAGTCATACAGTTTGGACTCCTTGTGAATAGCTGGAGTCACAAATCAGTAATCCAAGCAATGTAATTTTCAATTGATTTGTGTGACTAGGGACACCATTTTAAGACTGGGGGTATGAATGAAACTTTTTTGTGAGTAAGATGGTCCCATATTTACCTTTAATCTCTTCCCCACAATTCTGGAAAGCTCTGTGAAATCACACTATGGAAATCTAGGCATTTTAATAACTCACAACTGATAAAATTCATACATATTGAGCTATAACTTGTGGTTTACAAACCATTATGACTGATTGTTGAATTATATTAACCAAAAACCAAGCTGTAATGACTTAACACAATTATGAACTCCACCTAAAAGAATAAAATTATAAAAATGGAAAGGATCATCTAAACTATTGAGTTCAATCTCATACTCAGTGCAGAAATCTAAATTGAAGCATCCCAGCAGATGGCTGTCTAGCATCTGCAAGAACATATCTCATGAAAGGGAAATAGGGAAATAGCCTCTCTGGATAAATAATTCCATTGTCAAACCCCATACTATTCAATCAGAATATGCCTTCCTGCAACTTAAATCCATTATTCCCCGCCCTGCATTGTGGAAGGAGACAGGATGTATTAATCTTCTGTGTGACAATCTTTCAGGTGTTTGAAGAATCGTCCCTTCAATTACCATTTCTGAATGCTAAACATAAGCAGCTTTTTCATTCTCTCTTGAGAGAACTCATTTTCTAGTACCCCTGATTATGTTCATTGCCTATCCCAATTTATCTGAACTGTTTTCAAAATGAGACATGATATGGAACAAGAGCCAGCAGAGGTTGTTAGGTCTGACCAAGGCAGAATAAAATGGAATTTCTTGTGCTTTGGAAGTAGTTCATCTGATGCAGTCTACATTTTGATTTGCCTTTTTGGCCAATCAGTTTGTAAACCATATTCCATATAATATATTCCAAAAATATCATACCATTAACACACCAGGTATCAACTATCCTGCACCTAAGAATTTTATTTTGGTTTCCTAAATGAAGAATCTTTTGCTTTTCTCTCGGAACCAATTTCTCCAACCTATCAAGATCATTTTGAATTTCATATTTCCTGTAAATTATTAACTCTCCCTTCTAATATTATGTCATCTGAACATTTGACAAGCATTTCCTCAAACTCTTCAAGTAATGAAAGAAAATACTGAAGAGAATACACCCAGTATACTGAAGAGTATATGATCTCTATTGAACCCTGCTTACTACCTGTTTCCAAATGGATGAATAACCATTAAGAAGCATTTTTTTTGAGTAAGATTTTCATGACACTTACATATCCATTTATTTATCATGCCATTCAGCTTGCCCAGTTTCCTAATTAGCATGTAATGGATATCGACTTCTGGTTCAAAGTCATGGTTACCGGTAGCTAGTGTCCCTTTTTTTTTGTAAAAGAAAAGTGTTACAGCTGGATGCAAGAGCCAGAGCCCACTATAACAACATTACCAAAAAAGCATTAAGAGTTGTTAACCTAATCTTGCGTTGCTTCTTCTCTGGTTATATTGTACTGCTAATGAGACCATAGAAAGTATTTGCTAGACCAATTCTCGAATAGAGCTCATCTGTCTGGAACCCGCACTGCATATCAGACATTAATATAATTGAGAATCCAGAGGTATTTCACAAGAAGAGCCCTCCACTCTTCTACTTGCCACAAAATACCTTGTACCGCCAGACTTGAAATTTTGGGCTTAGATAACTTAGAACTATGCTGTCTTCAGTCTGACCTAAGCATAGTACATAAAATTATCTGCTACAATGTCCTACCTGTCAATGACTACTTCAGCTTCAACCACAACAATACACAAGCACACAGTAGATACAAACTTAAGGTAAACCGCTCCAAACTCGATTGCAGAAAATCTAACTTCAGCAACAGAGTTGTCAATGCCTGGAATGCACTACCTGACTCTGTGGTTTCTTCCCCAAACCCCCAAACTTTAACCACAGACTGTCTACTATTGACCTCATCCCATTCCTAAGAGATCTGTAAGAGCATGCATAAGCACACCAACGTGTCTACTGTCCCTGCCCTAATGTCCCCTTTTATTCGTACACATTTCATGTAATCATAATCATGTTCTAATTATATCTGTTATCTAATACATGCTTAACAAATAAATAAAATAAAAATAAATAAAATACTTCCCCATGGTAAGGGAGAACTTGAGATAGCTTATGTTGAGTTCACATAGTAGCTTCTCATGAATAAGCCATAGGACTGTCATTTTATAGCATGCTTATGGGTTGAGCATCTGCAAATCAAGGGAGGAACCATCTTTGTTCATGGTCATCAACACAGCCATTTTTTGAAGAACTAAGTTCAACCAAGCCTCACTGCTTAATCACTCTCAATTTGCTTTTCAATTTTAAAGATTAAGACCCTTCAGAACAATATGTTATACTGCATTTGCTAAATGAGTTGCCTTCTCCTTAGATAACTTTTAAATATGATTTCAAAAGATTTTGAAAAATATTTTTTTCCAGATTAAACAGCAAAAGGATGCTTGGAATATGGCAAGTGGACTTGGAATTTCAATTTTAAACTTCTGGAAGAGTTCCTCCCATGGGGAATTGTCACTGTTTGCCTTTTCTTTATACAAACAAACTATTGGCATTTTAAATGTTGGACACTAGAGGAGAGCTAGAGGATAACAAAAGAATGTATACAAGAGAAATATTCTGAGATTTTTTTTCATGAAAAATTGAATACTTGAAAAATATTGACGTTATCAGAAATGATGAATACATGGACTGTTAAGGATGCAATGGAATAAGAACAAAAGACTCTAGATAAGTTTGATATTAATCTGAACATGGATATGAATGTGGCAAGTAATGAGAAGGATAAAGAAAAGGATATAATGATTTATTTATTAAATTCACATATTGCTCATCTCATGACCTAAGACGGCTCCAAGTGGCTTACAACATTATAAGACATGGATTAAAAATAATTTTAAATATAAAAACAGATTAAAATTGCAAAAGCTTAAAACAAACTAAAAAGAGAACAGGTTTGAGGTGGTGGTGCTTCTCTGTAACTACATTAGCCACTTCCAGCCAACAGCTTCTCTTTCAGGGTATTTAAAGGGAATGACCAACAGCCTGAATGACACTTGGAAGCAGATCCAGAGCCAGGATAGCTCATATAACAGTGGTGTTACATGTTCCACCCGAGAAGCCTTCAAAATTATCTGCACCGCTCCATTCTGGACTCACTGTACCGTCCAAATACTTCTCCAGGATAGTCCCTGATGCCTAATGCCTAAAGAAGATATACAAACCGAAGAGAGATGGATTCCTCCTCCCCCCCCTTTTTTTTTTTTGNCCTTTTTTTTTTTTTGGCTGGACATACAAAACAGATCTGTCAAAATTTTGAAGGATTTTTTTGAGAAGTGACAAAAAAAGGACGAATAACTCTTATGAGATATAACAAAAAGACTTGCTAAAGTTTGGAAAGATTGGGTAGGTGGGAGGATAAAAAAAGATGACAAGTATGCAAGATGCAAGGCTCTGCTTGAAGAGGTCAAGAATTGAGTTTTTTTAAAGTTTAAGAAAGGAATACAAAGTTGGCTTAACTGATCAAGAGATTAAGATCGTTATATCTAAAACTCCTACTGGACATTTGCTGATAAGGAATTAATGACAACAACGGAAGTTGTTTTTGGTTAAGATGAGATATTGGGTAAACAGTGTATATATTTTAACTTAAAGAGTTGGCAATAGATTTTCCTGAATTGTGTGAACATGCTGGGATGAGACAGGAAGTTCTTTTATTTTCTTTTTTTTAATGTTATATTTTTCCTTTTCCTTTTGTTTTTGTAGTTTGTATAGTTTTTATTCTTTTTAACGGTAATATCTAATAAAATTATTTCGGGGGAAACATGTTATGGTTATGTTTGCTAAATGCAAGATACATTAAATCTATAGCATTCCCACACTTCATTCAGGAGTTCAACAGATAAAAAATCTCACAAAAAGTTAGCCCTCCAAGATTAGTTTTTGACAATGTGCTAATTTTTGATAATTATCACATTATTTTAAAATAGATTGCAAATCAGTAGCTTCATGAGCTGTTCTAGAATCTTCCCAGGAATCCAGGTCAGATTCACTAATCTATAGTTTCCTGAATCTTTGTTTACCTTTTTTGAAGAGAGGGACAACATTTGTCCTTCTCCAGTCATCTGATATTCACCGGTTCTCTAGGATTTCTTAAAGATAATATTCTTTTGGAATTTGGGCAACTCATCTGCCAGTTCATCTATTAACCTAGGATGCAATTCATTTGCTCCTAAAGATTTGAACTCATTCAAAATGATATTTCCTGCTTGCATTTGTATCGGTCTAGTGCTTCAATTCCACCTCTTTACCTGCTCTTTAGGATTCCCTGACAAAGCACAAACCAAAATACAAGTCATGCAAGGCTTTATCAAGGTCCTTCTAACACAAATCACCTACAGTATCTGCTAATAGTCAGTGGAAGCCATTCTTGTAAACATTTCCTCAGTTAATTTAGAAAAGAAAAGCTCTCTTAGCAACCCATGAAAGTGGGGAGAGATTTGCAGGACCAGAAACTACTGTACACTATTCACATTTAAGCCTTCACTTTTAGAACATCCTGGAGATTTGTGAAAGCTATAAATTGTACCATCAAAATAACAAATGGAATCAGTACGCTGAAATCCAGAATTCAAATCAATATTAAAGAGGAAGAGGGGTAGAAAGAGACATCTAGCACCTACCCACATAAATAAGCAATATATTCTTTACATTCCATGTGGAATATTTGCTCATCCAAACCAGCATTAAGTGTTCCAATCTTGTTTTAATTTCTGGCTAAATACAAAAACATGTTGCATAAGCAGTCTTTTATATATACCCCATAAACACTCTTAGAAATGTTTTGTTTCAATTAACTTCATCCTAAACTAGTACTATTTCCCTTATAGTCTCTATTTTCCTCCTTTTAAAAGTGACATTACACAGCAGCAGACAAGAGCTTAGTGTGTTTCCAAGAGATATTCAACATCCTCCTTTAATTCTGCTGCCCTATTGAAATCTTTTCAGCTTCACTCTCCATTCTGCTATAGACATTTCTTACTCCCACCAAGACATGCTCAAATCTAAACATTTACAAGGGGCTGCTTTAAATGCTGCGGGAACTGTTTTGCAGATAACGTATAAGAGCTTCAAATTCAAATACTCTTTCATCAGCATTTCTCCTGTTATAATTCACAAGTTTGTAAAGATAATTCTAAAATTTAGAAAGGGAGGGGAGAAAACATGACAACTGTTTTAAGAGTCACCATCCTGAACTTAATGAGATAAATCCAAATGAAATGATGTTTACTTCTGAACTTCTCAGCGGACACATGCAAGACCAGAACAATTAAAGGCAAGGTTAGTGTTGGATAGTGTCAAAATAAGATTTTCCCCCATTTGCATATTTTCCAAGTATACTGGGTTACCTCAATCACGTGGTATCCGTTGTCTGGAGATGGCTAGGGCTACACAGTTCAAAACATCTAGGGCACTGGGTTTAAGAAAGTTACAGCAGGACAAGACATTATAATGGAAGGCAGTCGCCCCCCCCCTTACACATATATACTTCTAAAATAACCATCTATTCCCACTAGAAGCAGAAGGTATGACTATACAGTGAAAAGTAGGGAACAATGGCCACTCAAAATTGTCATTTCAATGCATCGCTTTCTCACTGGGCAGCCAAGGATGATGTCTCCCTCCTCACCCTTCACTCTTTTTTACTTCCAACTCTTTCTTTCTTTCTTTCTTTCTTTCTTTCTTTCTTTCTTTCTTTCTTTCTTTCTTTCTTTCTTTCTTTCTTTCTCTTTTTCTTTCTTTGAACTTTTCTACAACTAGTGAACCCGGCACCTGCTGGGCTCCCCAGGCTCTCCTTTCAAGGAATCCCAGGAAATAATTTTTTAAAAAAGTGGCGGGTGGAAAGGGGGTGGGGGGGTGGGGGGTGGCGCACTGGTGGAACAGAGAAAATACGAGAAGTGCTTAAAGTACAAAACAAGGCGCAAAAGTGAAATCAGCAACCCACCTCGGTGCGCTCCAAGCGACAAAGAAAGCAGGCGAGCCTAACCACGAGCGCTCTTCCTCCCTCCCCTCCCCCCAATGGTGGCACCAAGTTACCTGGAAAAGGGAACGTTCTGCATGCCCCACCGCACAATACGGGTGGGAAGCGGCGACCCGCCGGGAGGGGATCCCCCTAAACGCTTCTAACACGGACCGCGGAGGAAAGAAGGGAAGCGGCCAGCATGATTCCCTTGCCCCTGCTCTGGCGGCGGCGGCGCGGGGCGGTCCCTTTCCCCTCCCCTGGTCGCGGAGGCTAATCTGCTTCCGACGCATTCGCTGTAGCAGCCGCCTGAACAGAAGGGTGGAGAAGCCCTTCCAAGTGCACACTGGCGCCGGAGAGGAGGGGTGCAAGGCGTTCCGGCATCGCTTGTGGCGGAGGGCGGGCGGGGGCGAGGGACCGAGTTGCTCATGAGGACCAGGGACTTGGCTCGTAATTCCCCATCGGGCTGCCGCGAAGTTTCGCTTCCCGTCGCTTTTTCTCCCTCCGTCCCGGCAAGGGGGAGAGGAAGCGTTGCAGGGTGAAGGCTCCCCGTTGTGACTTTTTTTTTCAGCCCGAAGCCCGGCTCTCCTTATTGGCAAAAAGGGCAATCGAAGTTGAACCGGGACTTTTTGGAAGCGGCCGAGACTGCCCGGGTAAGATCCTCTCGCTTCCCACTTAGCAAGGAGCTCTCTCTCTCTCTCTCTTTTTTTTTTTTTTTTT
>BHFT01041867.1:8981-108686 GCA_004320025.1 Laticauda laticaudata | reverse complement strand
TTTTGTGCTTGGGTAGCAGACAGTCCTTTCCCCCAAAGTATTTGAAGTCAAAATCGCATATTTGCTTTATAAACTTCAGGTAAAAACAGAACTTTTCAAAGAGTTACTATGGTCACTGAGAAAAAAATTAGGGCAGTTGTTCAATTTTCGCTAAGAGTGAGGGATTGATGGTGAGACATACTAGAGAGACTGTCGGGTATTAGGAGTAAATGTCATATAGTTATTAGGGGGCGGGGACATTGACATCCGCAGTTCAATCATGAATTATAGCAGTGGTAATCGGAATGTAGTTCAAGATATAGGGAGCTGGGGTAGAAGGGGTGTCATAGCACACGATTAAAGGAGTAGTGAGAGAGAGTAGCATGGAGGTGTGAGGAGTTAATAGGAGTTGTACAAAGATGAGAGAGGTTCTTTTGTCGTATCTGCGATTGCAGGAGGAAGAGGTGTAGATAAATCATACGCAGGTGTTTGTGTACGCTGTATGTGATAGGATTAGTATTAGGCAGAGGTGGGAAGCATGATGGGAGGAGCGATGTTAGATAGCATGAATCGCAAGGAAGGGTAGATAGGTAGTGCTAAGAAGGGGGGGAAAAATTGTCGATACAGCCTCAGTGTAAGTAAGATACAATTATGTGATCATTCGTATAATTTGCTATGGTTACGGCATTGGGGACAGTAACAATGAAAACTCTAACCATTGTTCGTTCAAGACTAATATTGGAGCTAGTATTTAGCTGGCTATTTATATTGGTTTATTATTGGGGATGGGAAGGGAATAACTGGTGGGGGAGCTCAGCAATGTTAAGCTGGATAGGTGTTGAATTCACAATATCAGCGAAATTAAAATTGTTTTTCATTATGATTTGTGTTGAGTAAATCAACGACCAGATTCAAACATCATAAAAACAACATAAGTAAGAGGTATATCTAATTGCAGAATTGGATTTAGCATAATTAAACTCATGGAATGAGAAAGGACTTGACTTGTTGACTCATTTCCTGTGCGTATTGCAATATATGAGTATATTGGAGCAGCCGAAGTAAATTTCTAATCCCATCTATAATGCATACGCTTAATAAAAAAAGAGTGGGGCAAGAAACCAGGAATGTGGGTCAGCAATCCAAAACGCAGAAATTATGTTCAGTACTCCAATCAATTCGAGCTATTGACAATCTTGTGTTGAAACAGATTGCATGTCAGCTTAGCAGTGATGTGTGCAAAAGCATTGTATGCAACTTCTCAAATATTACATATTCTTTACTCCATATTCTAAGATAACTAGATCTTACAAATCTGGAGATGAAGAGTCATTGACGCTACACCCAATACTCATCAACTACCTAACAGATCACATATGGATTTCAGGAGAGCGTCTGTATATTACGCAGAATGCTTGGTACAGAAAGCTACTTGAATACAAGAGAATAAGCTTTCTATACTTAACACAGGAAATATTTAAGGATTTAGCTGCTAAACTAGGAATTCAATGATTATCTAAATGCATGAACAAAGCCTAGTGTCATGTAACTAAAGTATGTGGCATACACAACAGTTCACAATGTAATTCACGCATATGGAACTGTGGTACTTTTTTAGTAACCCTCCTTCCTAATCCTACTTCTGGCTTTAAAGGGGCAAGTCAGGCCTTCGTACCCACCTGAGCTTAAAACTGGGAAGCAGGAAAAGGTTTTAATATTTGAACATTTAAATGCCTATATTTTAAAATATTCCTTTTCATAGAGTATCGGTCCAAGACAAGAATACTCTTTTTTAGTGGAATATTTAATTCCCTTATGAGTTGAGCTGGTGGTTTTTAGTTTTTATGGGCAAAGTTTGAGGTGCCTTACACAAATTGCTTTCTCCAAAAGTGGACACTTGAGGAAAACCATATAGCTTAAATGTAAACATACAGATTTTTTCCTTCTTTAGAGTTTGAGGACATTTAAAAATTGCTTGTCTATATGGCGTCTTTAACAAGCAAGCTTAGCTTGATTATTAACATGCAGTGTTTACTTTTTGGCTCAATTTTTAACTTAATATATATATGTTGTTCAAAAGCGAAAATGCTTGTGAAGGAGCTTTCCAATGCTGATACTTTCATACTGCAATGGTGTGTTAATTCAAGCATGTTAATTTTTAAGTTAAAAAGAAAAACATTCATGACACATACATATTTACTTGCGTCTTGCTAAACTTGAAGTGTTTCTCTCATCCTTGTTCTTGGCACATTGGCTTTCTCTTTTCTTCTTCACATAGACATTTAATAAGGTCTCAATGTGATGGGTAAGATGTTTTAGAGCGTCCGAACTTCTTAAGCTACATCAGATGTGTGGTTTATCGAATCTAGGGTACCGCGGAGACTTCACATTTATGGGTTCAACGTGTCTAAAACTACACTTCACATAAAAGTAGATAGTCGTGATTAGATGTTTATTATTAGAGTGAAGTAGCAGTGTACTGTTATTATATAGTCGTGTAGTGATATGGAAATAGTCTGCAGAAGTAGGTTATATAGAGCTTGCGTTTCGATATATCGCATGTTTCGTGTGATCTTTGTTACAGAAGACATATATCGCGCCTATGGTTTCTTTCCTGATGTGTTGCTTGACTGTAGTTGGGCATAAGAGACCAATGTGTGGAAGAATTTCAAACTTTTTCTTTCTACATAAAAAGGGAGGGAAAGGAGGGGGGGGAGAAGGAGGGGAGGGAAGAGAGGCAGAAAAGAAGACTACCATGGGGAAATGATGACTGGATCTTCACTGCGCATGCTACTGGGGAAAACTTGTATCTCTTCGTTCTCGTGAGCGGTGCTTTTGAGCATTTGGGGCAGTTCACCTTGCCTGACCGCCAGGTAATGGAAAGCACTATACTGGTTTTTTGGTTTTGTATCTGACAGCTCTCAAAGGGAGTGTCCATATCGTCATCTATCGACTCTTTCTGTTTTGTACTCTATCATTCTTGGAGGATGGTAAGGGTTGGGTCACTTAAATATGGGTTGGGTAGGGGTATTTATAACTCTGGCAGCATTTTTAAAAAAAACTAGTGTGCTTGTGATAAGGTCTGTAGGGAACTGTTGTTTAAGGTTTTTTGTGTCTATCATTTAGTTGGAGCCCAGTTTGCGACGTGGGTATGCTGAAATCTTATACCTTGTAAAAAGGGGGTTTTTGGGTCTTGTGTCTTCTCAGATGGGAGTTGTTTTGGGTTAGCATCTTATTTTTTGTCACGGCAATAGCAAATCTCTAAAGCAAGCTAATTAACGGTGCTACTGTAACCCATAGATGTCTTTGCAAAACTAAGAGTGGAACTACTAACAAGGACAAATGTATCATGGCTGTAGATTTTCTTTTTGAATTCTGTGCTATTGAATTCTAAGAGTTTAAGGTTTTTCTTTTTCTCGTCACATAAGGAAATAGAACTGTGGGTTTATTTTGTTATTTATATTCATGCTATTAGGATGCTAACTTAATTCAAACCAACTGCGAAGCAACTCAGTATAGTGATAAGCAATAAAAACAAAAACACATTCATTAAGAGTGTTGGTAGAGGAACACCTGGGGGTCTTCCAAGTCTAACAATATATCAAATGGTGGAAGCCACGTAGGGGGCTAGAAACAATCAGAGGCAGAGTGCTGTGACGAGGGAAGAGTGGTGGTTGTGGATCCTGATCTTTAATTAGAGGTTTTGGTAATACACCGAACTCGCTGCGCAGTGTTGGGAGGAATGGGTGGTACGAGAGATAACTAATAATGCGATGGTGCATGAGATTATTCGGTGAATAAGTGCACCGGCATGCAGTGCAGCTTAATATAGGAGCAGGAAGTATAAGCAGGCATACAGGAGAACAGTGCGTATCCTTAGCTGTGCTAGTTGCAATTCTGTCCAATTGAAATTTCCAAGTGGCTTCAAAAAGACAATCCTATGTCTTACTCTCAGGCTTCTGGCAACAATTTAAGAAGCTCACGGAGGGTCTCAGAGCTATAGACATCTCTTCCAATGTGAAGTTCAATATAGAGTCAAGGTGTATGACTTAAACGAGACAATAGAATAAAAAATAAATGCTTTAGTTTAGGAAATAGGATTTCTAGTGTTTTTAGAAACAGCTTGTTATGAACTTATACATAGGGCTTCATTTTTCAGTTTTAAAGAATTCTCATAGCAGACATTTAATATTGTAGAAATTATGGGAGGTAAATCCAATCTGGATACAGCTGTTGACGAAAAAGATTTTTTTCTAAAAAAAATATCATGCGCTGTTCCAAAACATTTTCAATACAAAAAATAGTTTAATGTACACGCTGCTCTGAGCAAGTTATCTGGAAATAAACCACAACTTGTTCCTTAAAAAGACATTAATATCAAATATTGGTCCTTACTTTCATGAATTTTCATATCATTAAAAATACAGCCTTCTAAGAAAATAAAGTTACATTTTAAAAGTCAGTAACTTACTTTAAAAATTATCTCTAAATATTGTATATTATACATTAAAATTTAAAACTATTGCTTAAAAGGAAAATGTAAGGTTACCCAGGTATAAAGATAAGGTTATTAAATGCTTGAATATATTTTCAAGCTAAATTAAGCGTTGTAATATATACTATTTGTGGCTGATATATCTGTTTTCTTAATGTTTGTTTATCATCAATGCTAATAATTACAAATCGCAGGAGAATAGCAGCTTACTTTTTAAAGTGTTTTGAGAAAAATCCGAAGATTAATACTCTTTTGCTCCAAGTTTAATATCTCGCTAAAGGTTAATTCAAAAAAGTGCTGTAGGCAAAAAATAGATTCGTCTGAATGGGTAATCTTGTTAATTGCTCTCGATTAGTATGGATTAAGATATACAAAAGAAGATTCTTATCTATTCAGCAGAGAAAAAGAGGCTACTAAAGCAACTCCATAATATTCATTTAACAACATTAAATTGCTCACCTATAATCGCACGTTCATATAACATATCTCAAGTGGTTACTGCTTCGCGAGAACACACAAATTATTGGTCAATAAAATTGTGATTTAACTCTATTCATCTCACTCAGTATATCAGGACATTATCATTCAATCAACTCAAATCTATTTAGGGACATAACCAGCCTAAGAGAAAGAGTAAGGACCAGGTACAGTTTTACAGACATATTTTATGTTTGCTGAAATATCCAGTTAGGCGTGCTGGTAGTTTGTATCAAAGATAATATTCCTCATTGCTCCGCTCATCCTATTCAGGTCATTATACTGCCTCTGGCTATATTATTGAGCGAATAACTCTTAAGTTCTCGCAGAATGTCTAGAAGCTATATGGTTTTAAAGTATGACTCGTACAATAACAATATATAGAAACTGTCATTTCCAAATGCGATTTGAGCACATTGGCGAGCACCTACTACACTCCTTGGGTGCATATATTACCTATGGGGATTCTAATCGCTTTTGTGTATTTTTTACATGTAAAAAAGCTCTTTCTAAACTCGTGTAGTATATTGAACGCGAATATAGACATACACAATCATGGAAAATATGTTAGTATTCGGCTTGAAATAAGCAAGTGATTAGGCTTATATAATTGAATAGAAAAGTAGAACAGTATTCTTCGAAGGTGAGCTGACGCAGCGCGTCAGATGACTTTCAGAGGTTGGGTGCTGACATCTTATATCGGCGCTAGGTAATGAGTCTGGGGCACATTTCGCATACAACTGAACAATTGTTTAATTTCACTATGAACTCAGTGTACAAACAAAGACAAGAGGTTGACGAGCACTTAGGGAAATAGGAATAAATAACATATGAAATGCACTTTTTTTAGGCATGAGAGTAAAACCAGAGCTCAGTGTTGGAGAGTATGATTCACACACACGTTGCGAGTAAATGCTGTTGGTACCTTCGGTTGTCAAGTGCGTAAAGTCCAACTCAGAGAACAAAATACTATCAGATTATGCTTGTAGTGTACCATCTCGTTATATGCGGAGCATTAGTAATCGCTTCTATCTATTATCTGACCTCGCTGCTTTATTACCTAGTATCGCATTGCTTTGTATGGGACACGACTTTATCTTGCTGTATTGAACAGTGGTGTTAGACAGAGAGGGGGTGAGAGAAAAAACTCATCAATGACAGGGAATACACATGCAGGACACACCACGCATGGGTCATTGAGGTCATCGTATGACATCGTTGGATGGTGTGAGTGTGCTCGAGATACATAGGTTAGTGTAAGAGTCGGGTGGATAAACCAAATGTTAGATTAGAGATTGAACCTCCGATATTTTAGCATATTAATGTGAAATTAGTACTCTTCATCGATTTGCTCAGTGGGTTATTATTCTGGTCATGCAATCCTAATTCTGCTCTCATGATTTAGATTAGCTATTTACTCCTCTTGCTACATCTGATGTGTTACTCAGATATAGAGTCAGAATCAATCAGGGAGTATGCCCTGATTCTGGGTTCTATTCTGTCATGGATATCACGTACACAAATAGGGCTTGTGAAGTGGTCATAGGGAATGGACCAGTAAAAACCGTAAGAATACAGCACTTCGCCGCGACCAGCCCGCATCCCATTCCCAGGTTCTATAAATATACTTTTTGAGCCTACAAGAAGCATACTTGATTAAGTCTTCGACCAGCATTTAGGTTAACAAAATCAGAACTCTACAATATGTGTCATACTGGATCGTTATCTAAAAATTCACGATATGTCAACCAATATGGTTATAAAACTTTGGAATCAAGCAATGATTCTTTATGATCACTGGGTTCTCTAAAGAAAATCAAAATGTTCTACAAATACTAAATTTGATATTGCTTGATAATTCATTATGGTGTTAACAACTAAGAGCTTTTAGTGAAATTATTATTATGGTTATGTATAAAAGTGTTAACTTTCAAGATATCTTTATGATCCCCAAGGCATGTACAACTTTGAGCATATTACTAATTATTTCATAAACAATATGAAAATGTAGAGAATGTTGTAAAATTTGAATCTAAAATCTGAGATCAGGTAAATAAAGATACCATGGTCACCGAAATACATCGTATTTTGTTTATAATATTTATGACGAGAGCACAAAAAAAAATTTGATATTACTTTTCTATGATTATAGATAATTGAAATATATGTAATAGTGAAATGGCATCTCTTCTTTTGAGGGATGAAAACCCAGAGATCTGACAATTTAATTATTCAGTAAGAATTTAGAAATTAATCATCAGTTACTTGGAGTTAAGTTTGAATGGTACAATAGTGTGTGAATGACGCTCCATGCTGTTCGACGTCTCGCATAAGGAGCCACAAAAGAGAGAATTTGACATTAAGTTGCTATGATTAAACATTGAGATCCATCACAATATTAGCAGTTAACATTTTCGTGAATTTCTCGTGTGTGATATATTGATAAATATTTGGTTCGTATCTATAAATATAAAAAAACATATGAGCAATCTTTTGGTAAATACGATATAGTCGCTTTTAGAAATTTAGTGCTGTCTCCTATATCTATTATTCTCTCTCTACTATTTGAATCCATAAATAAACACTTTAAGAACAATATCGCAGGTGGTATAGAAAAATATTGGACAGTAGTAAACTGCTTGGTCGACTACTGTATTAACTTCTTACATTGTTTGTATTAACATACAAGTACAGAGATCAAAGGAAGGTCACAAACAACAATGGATCTCAAATCAGGGCTTCGTGGCATAGTGCATCCGTGTGATAATGCTGTCTCATAGTGGCATCACATAATATGTTGAGTTAGATTTGGGTTGGTGCAAAATCTCTTAGCTGACTGGTAAGCATTTCTCCTATTTGGCAGCAAATAGAGAAGGGGTCTCTGTATGAGAAGAAATATCAGCCGTCGCTCTGTTCATGCTTGATCTTATTAGTATATTAACATGCATATATTATTATTTCCGCTACAGAGCACATCTTTTCAATGCCTTCACACTCAGCAGCTAATTGAAACAATAGATCAAGGACTATTAACTATTTTGTACTAAGCTCTGGATGTTCCTCTAGTAACGAGAACTAGCACATACGATCTGAATCGCTACGTACAGAGAACCATAATATCATTTTACTGTGTCACATCATTCATATATGTCTTTAATCTTGAATTCTCTCTACTTCGTATTTATTCAGCCACTATGGAACAAAGGACCCTTAGGATAGTAGTTGTGATGACTAAACAACTTGAGCCTGCGAGACCTGATAATTAATAGTAGTTTGATTTTATCTTCTTCAGAAAAGTCCGCCAAAGTAGTAGTAAAATTAAAAAAAACATTCCAAAGGAAAAACAGTGTGCAAACCACTTCTATATGGTTAATTAGAGCATAACTGAACCGCTAATCCATCTTGGACTACCCAGGAATTGAATCTAGACTGTGAGTGACTGGGGGTGGCACAAGGGCACAAGTAGTCAACATAAGCAAAGAAGTGTTCTTCCAACTGCTTGCCGCCAGTGTCCCAGGTTACATCAGCTGGGAAAAAACTCTCCCAAGAACATCCTTTTAAGTGGGAGGACATTCAGTCCGAAAACAAAGTACATACAAACTGTAAATAACTCCACAAGCAAACAGACTGAGTAATTAAACTTGACCAGGGCAGGAAGAAAGGAATTGCAAACTCGAAGCCCTGCAAAACACACACAGGTTGGGAGAAGCAGGTCCAGATAAGCCTCAAACAATTTGCTCAGGAACTTGGCCTGGTGCAGCTTTCTTTAAGCACTGTGTTCCAGATTAAGCTAATGCAAGGAAAGTAGTTGCTTTCTCTCCCACAACTCATGTTGCTCCTTCTCCGTTCTCCTGCGTGCACCTAGGATGAAGAGGGGTGGGCTGGTCTTCCTCCGAATTTCCTTCCCTTGGTTCCTCTCCCTTGCTTTGGCCCAGCTGCCATGGTGTGTGTCCCCAAGTTATCTGTGGATGAGCGAGAAGAAGGCCAAGAATTCCACTCCTGCAGCTGCTTGGGTCTCCTCTCTGAATCAGATTCCAGACAGGGCATGACAGCTGGACACCTAACACTTTAGTTTAGTACCACTAAGATGGCATGTGTTCCGAGCTGGTTCTCAAAAAGCGTAAACTCTAAATACCTTTGAATGGGAGATTATTATAAGGAATAGCAAGATAATAGCTGGCGCCAATTACATCCAAAAACATGCAACCAGTTTTGTATTAGTTTGCAAAAAACAACACAAAAAACACCATAACATGGAGATGCATGACATGGGAACGCCACGAAGTTGGGACATAACATCCACGAGCGGAAGTTACAGGAGTAGCTATGTTGCAAACGTTTAACATGGCTTTAAGGTACTCGAACATTCAAATACAATAAAGTAGGCTGAAGCAACCGTCCAATGAGAATTCTAATATTTCTTAGATTCACACACTGAGCTCTTGTCGCTGCTTCATTTGACAAAACCTAAAAAAGCAAATCTTTGGTTTTATGTCTTGAAATAAGAGAGAGGAGCTAGCGTTGAGACTAAATCAAGTAGAGTTTGTCTTGGTTTATTCCTTTCATGTTGTTCTGGCTTTCCATCCGCAGCCCTTCTAGTCAGTAGTGACCCAAGATTTGAAGTTGGGCTCGAGATCATGCCTGTGTCTTGACACTACTCTGTATGTGTACAGGCGCTCTTCTTTTCTGTATAACAGTTTAGTGTAGCTTAGTTTAGCTTTTATTGTCAATGGCACCTCGTACAACAATCGGGACACTATTTCAGTGCACATCAAGTGGACCATGCGACGTGGAGGCTTGCCACGATTTGAACGGAACCCCTGGGACACACACAACAGCAGGATTCAAAAGAGCTCCTGGCCTGGATAGAAGCTGTTTTTCAGCCTAGTTTGTGGTTGCTTGTTTATGATTGCGTACTGGTTTGCGCAAATGGTAACTAGTTAAAAAGAAAGGGCTTCCCAGGAGTGAGATGGAGTCGTGAGAAGTTTTGATCTTCTAACGCAGCAGGACGCAGATTAAAGAGGGCAACTAATTGATCTTTCAGGGCTAATGAATTACGCCTCTGGATGTTTTCCTATCTGCCACTGTCAATTGGCAACCATACAGAGGTGCAGTATGTTAAAATGCTACCTATGATGGCAGCAGATAGAAGTCCTGCAGTTTATCATTCAGTTGTTGTTTTCTCGAGAGAGTATAGGTAGTTATAACTTCTGGGCCTTTTGACCAGAGCTGCAATTGGGCACCCAGGTCAGGTCCTCTTTTAGTGGTACAGTAAGCAATAGTAATAATATGTAATAATACTATAATACGAGTAAGCAAATGAGACAGCAGAAGTTCATTTATCAACTTATAGCACCAGTGAGCTTATCTGCCAGGACAGGTGCTACTAAGGAGATTGAAAAAAACTAATTCTCCCACAGCAATTTGAACTAATCGTATTTCTTGAAATCATCCCTTGACATACAATGAAAACCTAGTTGCATATTTTGTGAGAGTTTTGTAAACACTCAAAGTAGTCTTTCCATGTATAATTAGGAAGAAACTTGGTCTCTAGTGATTACAATCATTGACTCACTATATGACAATATAAATCTTGAGCAACTATTGTTTACTGCAGTCCATTAAGGCAAAATCACATCATTAAATAAATTCTGGCTTTCCCAATGTGACTTTCCTTTTAGACACTGACTTGGGAAGTTGCAAATTGCGATTATATCCTGCACCATTATAAATGACACGTTGGTTTAAGCCCATTGTCCCACTGCAAATCCGTGCAAAGAGGATGTGAAACGTTTAAAAAAAGCTGCCATCGTTGGAAATGCGATGGCTCTGTTCTGGGTACTCACTGCATACGTCGGTGTTCCATACGCTTAGTCTCAGCCATCATCCACTGACGTATCCTTCATCTGCAAGAAGTTTTGAGCTGCACAAAACTTTTTTTGAACAGATGAAGCTTTTCCGCAAATACGATGTAATACATCTGCGACATAGTACAAGCAACAACGTTCTTATGTCCGTTATCCGTTTAACGTCGTGTATCCACTCGCATCTCTGACATCTCGCAACTTCACAATCCGCTGCAGCTTGAAAATGGAAAGAGGGAGGAACCGAAAGGTACACGAAACGTCCACACAAAATTAGTAAGCATGGAAAATAGAAAGGAGTAAGCATATGCATCTCGTTAATAAGGATTTAAAATGGCAAACTTTGTGTATCTGGGATGTATTCGGATATTTAGGATGTTGGAGTATGTCTAGAGTATGTTAGAAGGACCACCTAGCGGAATACTGATATTTCCTATAAAAAGGGGGAGAAAACATCAGGTGTGAGTACGTGATTGTAGCGGGGTGTTTGTCACGGATCGCCTACGGACGGGATCATGATGTTTCCAGCAGCCGTGGTGGTAGTAGACCTTTCACTTGGGCTCTTGCTCTTCCACATCATCCATTGGTTCTTCCACTGGATCATTGACTACATTCCGTATGGGTAGCTGCGATTCATTCATCACCAGACAACACCCTGTGTCAGACTTTTTCACCTTTTACTACAAAGGAGAAGAAGGAGACGTTCAAGAGCTGCTGTGGGTTCCGAGGATGGATCGTGAGAAGAATGGATTGACTGGTTTGACCAGTTGATGGTGGAGCTGAGGAATGAGAGACCCTCGTTGCTTTCCATCACTTCATGAGGATGCCAACAGCCATGTTTGACGAAATTGTACGAGGTCTGAGATCCCAGGTTGGACAGCCGAGGCACAAGCTTCCACCAGGCCTGGACCCTGGACTGAAGGTGGCACTGATTCTGTGCCCTGGCCTCTGGAGACCACATACAATAAAACATGCAGTATGGCGTTGGAGGGTGGCACACAACAGCATTCAGCAAAGTGTTCAAGAAGTGGTGCAGGCCATCATCGAGAATACGTGGAGGGCTCCTCAAGATTGCCCCACTGAAAACAAGGCTGGAGGAACTTGCAGAAGAGTGGTAATCAGAGGTGGATACTTCCCACACCATTGGGAGTGATAGATGGAACATGTGGCCTTGCAAAGCTCCAGCCAACTCAGGGTCCATTATTTTCAACTACAAGAGGGCTTCTTCCAGTTATCATCCTCTTTGCCATGGTTGATGCTGACTACAAGTTCATCTAATCGATGTTCATTGCAACGGTCAGCTTCAGATAGCCAGGTATACAACCCCAGTGCCTCAAGGATGGGGATGGAACGCAACGTCATCATGGGTTTTCAGATCAGACCCCTACCCTAATGACAACAAAGATGTGCCTACTTTATCATTGTGATTGAGCCTTTCCCTCAGAACCTACCTCATGAAGCCATTACAGTTGTTCAAGGATACCTACCCGTAGAAGAGAGGATCTTCAACTCAGGGCTGTCCAGGGCAAGACAGGTGGTGGAGAACGCCTTTGGCATCCTGGGCAACAGGTTCCAGATACTTCTCACCCCATGCAGGCATCACCCACAGACGTTGTGAGAACCATCTCGTGGAAGCTTTGCTGCATCCTGCACAATTCTCATGTGCACCCCTTACCGCCAGTGTTTGCAGAATAGACTTGTCGACGTCCAACAAGGGAATGGGGACATGGAGCCTGGTGAATATGGAGGCAAGGACATAATCTGATGGATTTGGCTTGTGGATGTACAAGGCCCAACAGAGCTTCAACGTGAAGGGAAGAAGCAGCACAACCTCCTGAGAACTGGTGCAACTCACCAGCTGGAGCAGTGGGTGGCAAGAAGGATGAGAGATGGTTAATGGATACTTCCTTGAAGTGTCACATAAACATGATGAGATTGTGCCATGTTACGTTGAGTGGGCCTACAATGGAATAGGGCATTAATAAAGAGTTTGTTTTTTTTTAAATGTTGTTGATCATGTAATAAATTGTTATTGCATAAGCAAGGTCCATATGTTGGCAGCTGGGATGGTGGACATTCACGTCCCAGCTATGGTTGCACTGGACTTTATTATCCAACAGCTATCGCTTATCTATCCCAACAACTATCCTATCCATCCCCAATATCTTACCTATCCCACAAGATGCAAAAGGCTTAACCATTTTTTCAAAGTATTTAACCAATACTTTATTAAGTAAAAAAATGAACCAAGTGTGTAAGAAGGATAACCTTTAATTAATAACTGTCTTAAGTAAACTGGTATGACTAGTAATTAAAAAGCAAAAATTAAACAAGTAAAGTGTCTTAAGCAAAAGAATAAGTGAACAAAGTAACAACTCAGTCTCTGGCACTATTCTCAGTCATCTGAGGCATGTCCATCGTCTCAGCTGTTAAGCGGGCCAGGGACTTGTGGAGGTGGCTGTGGCTGAGTGGATGGTTCTGAGGCGCATTGAGGTGCTTGGCCCCGAAGAGTAAAACAGGGGATGTTGTGTTCAGGAAGCTCTCAGAGAGCTGAACCTTCTAGTCCCGTTGAGGGTGGAGGCCTGTCATCAAGTTATTGAGATGTCAGGCACAAGACTGGTGACAGATTTGTCCATTGACGGGCTTGGCTGTGGGTGGAGAAGTTAGGAATGTAGTGGGGCTGTCTGGTCTGCAGCTGGGCGCGAGGTTGTGCGTGTTGTGGCATGCGATGACCTGGGCCCTCGACTGGGAAGGTCTGTTTGTGCTGTGGGAAGTCCTGGTACTGCATAGCCTTGGTAGGTGAGGGCTGTTGAAAGCGTGGAGGTCGGTTGACATCGCCTGGGGTGGGGAGCAGACTGGATTGGTTCAGAGCAGGGTTCCAGGCTGGGCCTTGAGGGTTGCAGAGTGCTGTGCTCTTTTCTTCAGTCAGCCTGGTACTGGGCCTCGGGCATTATCCTCAAGTGTGGTCATATCGGTGAGAAAGTGTGGCGGTGCTGGAAGGATCCTTCTGGTCCAAGTGGAACCAGCTGAGAGAGCAGTTCGTCTGGTCTTCATTGTGTTCCCTATCTCCAACAGGACAGTGTGGGCTTCTAGGGCGCCTCCAGTCTGCCTCTCTGCCTTGCATCCTCGTTGGAGCTGGGCGGTGGGGGTGGGGGTTAGTTAGTCTCTGGTGGCTGCCGCTTCTTCCTCCATTTTGTGACAGCAGGGCGTCATCCTGCTCAAGTCCTCTGGTATTGGGAGTGCTAGCTGTCGGGGGGTCTCTGCCCTGGGGCCACTCTGAACACCTGCTGGACAGGGCTCTCTGGCTCTGACTGGAAAAGGTCTGGCTTGGTTTCGGGCTATCTGAGGGAGAGGGGTCTCAGGGGGGCTGCTTCCTCGTGTTGGGACTCACCCTCCAGGAAGCGTTGCACTTTGGGCCATGACTGACATTTCCTGGTTCAGTGAGCTTGACAAGTGGCTGGCCAGATTTTTTGCGGTGTACTTGCCATAACCGGTATGCTGTGCTTCCCACCATTCAGGAGTAGCATTGCAGTGTAGCCCAGGCTTTCTGCCTTGTTCTGCCAAGCTTGCTGTTTCTCTTGGTGTCGTGATCGAGTCTGTGGCCCTTTCTTCCAGAGTAACTACATTGCTCCTACAGCTCATTCTAGCCTCCTTCCTCATGCTCCTTGGAAACGGTGTACTGTTTCCTCTCTCCTTTCTCTTCCCTTGCCTCGTCCTCCGTCTGGCGGGGCTTCAGCAGGGCCTTCAGGGATTGAGCAGCAGGGCTTTGAGCAGCAGGGCGGTTTGAGGCCTTGGGGCTGTCCACAGCAGCAGGCACAGCAGAAGTAGCAGCAGCACCACAGCACCAGCCAGCACCAGCAGCAGGAGCAAGCACCAGCAAGCTTCAGAGTCATTGCCAAGGGGGGTGGATGGTGTTCATGTCCTTCTTGCCAGGGCCTGGGTACGATGTAGCACCGGGCTTTCTCTTCTTCCCTGACTGATGAACCATGGTGTTCTTTGAAAGATGTATGTGGCAGCACGTCTTTCCATCTGAACTGCTGATGCTGTGCGAGCTGCATCCTTTTATTATCCAGCAGTGATCAATTCATACTCCCCGTGCGCAGTGGAACCTTTGATCCAATTATACATCGCTTATGGCATGTTTGCTTTCTCTAGGCGTCGTGATGCTCGCGTCATCCATTTGCATCTGCCTTCAGCTATGCGTCCGCGTTTGAAACTCTCTCCCGGAACCTGGCGGATGTGTCATCTGCTTCCATCGTTTCATCGACTAGGCTTTCTTGAGAACATCCGTTTAAACATCCCACAATACTTACCCACGTCCGTTCTTTCCCATTTTTCCGTTCTGTTATGTCAAAATTGTTGGGCCACTTTTTGGAGCGGATGACAACGGATGGAGCCACCCCCGGAAATTTTGCTCATCCACTGTGTCCTTTATGCATACGTTTTTGTATCCATTAAGCACTCAAATTGCAATCACATGACCAAGGAAGTGGTGCAATGGTCATAACTTCAAGGACAGATTGTAGATCATTTTTTTTCAAAGCCATCTTTGAACAATCAGTGAAAGAATAGTTGTAAGTCAAAGCCTATATTTGGGTAGATAGGCATACTAAAACATGCACATTCATAGGGGAATCTCCCTGAGATGTCTCTATCCCCATCACAGGGATGCACCCTCCAGACAGGTTAGCTATTAAAATATTTCATTAAAATACCAGAGCCCAATATTTAAAAAGTAGGAATACTCAGTTCCAATTTTAAGTCGCAGAACGTTTATGCATGCAAAGAAATAACCACACAATCTCTCTTTTTTCATTCTCCCTCACACTCACTTTGGTGTGCACATCTCTTTTGTAAATTTGTATCTATAATCTGATCATGAAAAAGTGGCAACAGATTTATGTGAAGAGAAGTAGAAAAGGAGCCGTTATATTTACCATATTTGCACTAATGGGGACTTGTAACTATTTTGCTTATCCATAAAAAAGTCTACCATCAAATATTCTGTCTGAATACTGCCAGTATTAAAAAGCAAAAGTTGGGAACCACTAAGCACCCAACCTAAAGGAGCAGAGAAAAAAAGAGACAAAGACATATATTAAAACCTGTAAAATTATCTTGTAAAATATATAACAATTATAATCTATCCTTTTAGATAGATGCCAGAATTTATGCTGAAATTCTGTTTAGCTTCCTTGACAACTATGATTTTAAGTCTAGAAACAGTTTTTAAAGCATCTTTTATCTTCTAAATAAACCATGCACAATGAACCAAGATAAAATTATATCAAACAGCCATTTCTATTAAATATGAAGCAAAATTTGATTTTACTTAATCTTCCAACTAATCCATCAAACCCTTTTTTTTAAATTTCTGGCAGAGAAAATGCACTGCCTGAAAATTCAAGTTATGTTTTCCACTACACTTTTCATGTATTTTTAAAGCCAAACTCAGAGTCTACCTGTTCCGATTTCACTTCTCCTACTTCTTAAAAAGTTGGACTCATCTTCTCTTTTGATTCACCAAACTTTTTTGATTTACCAAGAGCCATATTTCATGTGCTTCTTGCTATAATCTTACATTCTGATAACCATCTGACATTAGTTATCTGGGAAGAGTCTCAGCCAGTTGAACTTAAGGAAATGGACTGGGGTCTTCTAGCTGTGAGCTGAACCATCTGTATTCTGCACCCCTGCTCCCCTATTGCACAAGGCCTAATGGGAATTGTTTTGTGGTTGGTCCAAGCAGCAGTTAATGCTTCTCTGTGGGAGGATGCAGTTCTGCTTGCCTTGAACAAGACGGTAGCGTGACCCCTTCTTAAGAAACCATGAACACAACAGTGTTACATTATTTTCATCCAGTCTCAAGGAAAGGTTGTTGAGAGGATGAGTGGCTCTTCTGCTACCCTTGACCATAGCATCACCATAGACTAGTTTCAGGGACTGGGAGGCACTGTTTTGCAGTGGTTGTCCTCTTTCTTCTGTAGGTGGTTGCAGGTGTTGGAAGGGACATCTAGAAGACATCTAGCCCTAGGATCTTGCAATGTGGAGTGCCTTGGGGTTCAGGTCTTTCACCATTGTACATGTACATGAAACTGGTGGGTGAGATCATTCAACGGCAAGGAGTGCAGTATCATCAGTATGCTGATGATACCCGGTTATGTTACTCCACCCATGGCTGAGCAGGTGATGCTATTTCAGTGCTGACCCAGTGCCTGGAGGCTGTGATAGTCTGGATGTGGACAAACCAGCTCTAGCTCAACCCAAGCAAGATAGAGTGGCTTTGGGTTTTGGATTTCCTGGGAATGGTGATGTGTTTTCTCTGAGCTTCGATAGGAAAGCACTATCCAGAATAGGTACATAATATGGTGATCCTTCCATAGTTGTGGCTCCTGGAGGATTAAGTGGCAAATATGACAAAGGGCTTGTTCAGATACATCTTATGGACATCCTGTTGGAGTACTGCAATGTGCTCCTCATGGGGCTACTCTTGGAAACCATCCTGGAAGTTATAACTGATCCAGAATGTGGTGACGTACATTGTTTTGGGCTCCTCTCAGTTTGCCCATATCATACCATTGTTGCATAAACTACACTGACTTTCCAGTTTTTCCACCAAGTAATTAAATGTGCTATTTATCTTCTTTAAGGCCTTTTTAAACTGCTAATTATCTTCAAGATCTTACTTGTAGGACCATCTCTCCCACTCCAACTCCACACTAGGTCAAGGAGGGTCCCTTCCCTTAAATACTATAATCTAGTGGATACATCTTTCTGTAGGAGCTCTGGCCATGTGGAACATTTTTCCCCCCCTGGAATCTGATCAGCCCCCTTCTTGAAACCCATAAAGGGCTGTTTTTTCACTTTATGTGTTTTCACCTTATAAGTTGCAGCTGGAGTCTGAGAATTGTATTGCTTGAAGGATTAGAGACCATATTTTTTATTTTAGTGTTTCTGGTTTTTTATCATTATCATGAGCCACCTTAGAACTGTGTTTCATAAAACTGTGAGACAGATCTTTAGTTCTAGAATACAAACATGCATTTCCCCAGGTAGCAAAATCTGAAAGAGCATTTCTCCATAAAATAGATACCTGTCAGCAGTCTTTCTCATGTGCAGTACGCATTTTTAACAGAATAGTGTGAGATTTCATTGTTACCCTAATTACACCTTTATTATGGTAAGTTTTCTTCTTCTGCACAAATATAACTTATATTGTAATCAATTCATTAAACTCTTGGAGCCTTAATTTGGACCACACCTTCACTAATCACTGAGCATAGTTTAATGGATAAACAACGGATAAAGGCACTATTTTAAAAATTTTACTTCTTAGAATAGCTTATACAATTTTTTTTTGTTCATTTCTTTCTTTTGCCAGGTTGGTTCATCCTTTATAATGTTCTAGCTTTTCCTATGAGAATACTCTTAGCTAGGAATTTAAAATATCACTAGAGCTTGTAATTTATTATCTTATAGAAACATTTTCCAGGGAACAGAAATAAGGAGGGTTGTGACTGACCAAGCCCAGCAGAATTCTGTTTCAGCCGCTTTTCTCAAACTGCTAAGGTACAATATAAATACTTTCTAGAAAGACCTATTGAAACATACATCTAACTTCTATTTTAGCCTCAAAGGTACGATATTTCAGAAACAGCCTGAAATACTAGTTATAGGAGCCCTGGTGTTGCAGTGGTTAGAATGCAATATTGCAGGCTAATTCTGCTTACTGCCAGGAGTTTGATCCTGACTGGCTCAAGGTTGATTCAGCTTTCCATCCTTCCAAGGTTGGTAAAATGAGACCCAGATTGTTGGGGCAATATGCTGATTCTGTAAACAACTTAGAGAGGGCTGTAAAGCACTGTGAAGTGGTATATACAATAAGTCTAAGTGCTATTGCTATAGTAAAGTTATGGTAAGCCATGGTTTATGTTTTTCAATAAACCATAACTAGCTGAGTTAATTCAACACTTTAGATATAAAGCATGGCTTACAATTTCCAACCAGAGAAATGACAAGTCAATAAACTATTATTAGGACATTTCTTCAGATAGAATTATTATGAGCCAAAATTCATTCTTAATGTATTGTACTAAGTTAGCCAATTATGCAACCATTTTTATAGCTTAGTTCTTACATTACAATTGAAATATCAATACAATGAATCAGACCACATAATATGAATACAGCTTTCCTATCTGATGTTTTCCAGAGACATTGAATGTCAATACTTATGATTCCCAATACTTATGATTCCCAAGATAATACAGTCAACTGACATTGTATGACATTTATAGACCTAATCCACAATATAATACTTTGATGGTATTTGCTAAACTCAATTAAAAGCATTAAGGTATCTGTCTCTTAATAAATAGCGGTTGAAAGTTTGTACACATCTCAATGACAGCACAGTTATACATTATTTTTTTGATGTCTCAGTCTTAACCAAACTATGAGCTTAAACAAAATTGATTCCTTTGTTCTTTAATGATTAATTGCTATATATCAGCAATCACTACTTCTGAATTTTTTTAAAAAATACTTCTAGAATTAGAAGCGCTCCTCTCATTTATTGTTATTTGTTTAAACATGCCTTTTCTAAGAACCCACATATTTTTTAAAATTATGCTTGCGCACAATCTTGGATGCTTTTCCCAAACCACATGATAACAGTTTTCTGAAGATGCAAATCCTGAGAAAACATTAGCAGAGGGTAAATGTAAGCATTACTATCATGTTGAAATAGAAAGAAGTAAAAGCTTTAAAATGTACATTGTAAACATATTAGTTTTTTAAATCTTTTATAGCTCCCATGGATATTTATGGTAAAAATCTATAATAATACATTTGATAACACATTGGGATTCCCTTCTTTCCAAAATGGACTTTTTTTGGTGTTTGTCTTTTAAATGTACACATTTATCTCAAATTGCTTTATATTTATTTGGTGATTAAATGGATTTTAATGTTTTAGATATATCAATTTTCCTCCATATTATTAGAACCTCACTGTGTTTAGTTGGAAAGCAAATTCACTGAGCTCAAAGGAATCCAATCAGTTAGGGTTGTCATTTTAATATAAAAAAAGCAAGAGCACAGTCTGGTTTATGAAGAGAGAAAAATAAAAATATTTAAAAATAAACCCAAATCCATATTAAAGCAGTATCTCTGTAAAAAGATATGCCAGATCTCACACATAGTGCATAAGCACTGTATTGCATTTTAAAAAGCCAAGTTTCACTATGATGGGGAAAGAAATAAAAGGATAGAAAGAAGAATATAGACAGGTTAATTTTGTAGGCAAGGCTACAACAAGATTCAGTTGCCATATTCTTATTCTATTTTATGTGAAAAAAGGGAAGGGCAGTTTCTAGTGAGCAAGACAAGGCTGGTCTTTTTTAAAACTACAATTAAAATGACAAGAAAGAATGAAAACCCAGTAAGGTTTTTATTTTAAAATTATACTTGATTTGCACATCATAGTGTTTGGGATTTATTTTGGTTCTATGCTTGCTGGGCAAAGCAACAACAAAACAATACCAACTATTTCCAAGACAGAGCTAAAAAGGAGAGATGGAATTGTGTAGTTAGTTTGTGTTTGGGCCAGGCTGGAATTCAGGCTACAGAAACCTTTGTTCAACAGCCTTCTAATAAAGGAAACTAGAGAACAGAAACAATGCAGAAACCGTCCTCTACCCTAACTTGGAAATATTGTTGAAGGGTTTGTTTTCTGGCATCTCAGCCCAAGCTTACAGACAGAAATATTCATGTTGATAACATCACTCTGCATTTCTGAGAGATGTAGCAACAGGCAGTTCAAAGACAAAACTCTTTCTTTACTTTGCAAGGTCTAGTGCAAGGTCTAATAATTTTATAAAACAGTCTTTGCACTCATGAGGACTAGAAGCTTGTCTTTTTAGCAGGAAGATACCTTTTAAGCTTGTAAATATTTTGTTCAGCAGAAAACTTTAAATATAGTCCTAAAAAGATTATAGGGAGCATATTTCTAGTACATGAAAGGCATGTTTTCCCCCCAAATACCCAGTTATAGTATGGGTGTGCAAACGGATTACCACTTTAAAATTTGCGATAACAAAACATTTTGCAATAGTTATACATTAATAACATCTGATAACTTGAAAAAAGGCAACTTTTTCTTACATAGAGAATGTAACTTCAGTTTAAAAACATTAAAGACAAATTTGGCTACCTGTATGCTCTACAAAATCTTCGACTGTTATGTTTTCAAAAGGTTACTGAAGACAATAGAAAGTTACACAAATCATAACATCTTACTTCGCTGTCATAAATTTTGTGTGTGATTATTGCTGTTATTTGACATGCATTACATTTAGATAAAGTCCATTTTGTTCTCCATTAGAATTAAATTATGTTACAAGCAAGCTAAAATGAGCATAAGTAATTAAACCAAGCTTGCACAAATGTGTGCTCTCTAAGCTCTGTTGTACAACAACCCCAATCGTTGCTGATGAGCAAGAATCATGGCTAGTTGATGATGATGAGAATGCCAACCCAGCACCTCTAGAAGGCATGGCAGACAACTATTATACGCTCGTATCTTAACCAACAGACTGCCTTTAATAAAAAAAATTCAAAAATAAGATGCTTCTTTCCATGTTCATGCTTACCTCTTGTTTGGAATCTTTAAATGACCTTCTTAAAGATCTGCTTCTAGATTCTAATTGCGCAGGTTCTTCTTGCTGACCAAAGAATTCCTCAATTGTCTTTGTGTCAATCTGATAGTTCTGCTTAGCACCAATAGTCCAGATATTGTTTTTACCACGGACTTGTTCTTCAGGGATCGTTTTCCAAAAGAAACTACGTATTCGTTTCTTCTTGCTGCTCGAGTGGCCATGTCCATTCAACAGCTGTGATACTGAAGATCTGCTTAGATTGGGGGGAGGAGGGGGTGGCGGTGGCGGCACTCCTGATGATGAAGGCAACAATCCAGCTTCTATGGAAAAACATGGCGGAGGAAGAGGTGGAGGTGGAGGTGGTCGGTCTTCTGGTTCATTGGTATCACCAATCATTAATCCAGCTTCGGCTGAAATTGCTCCATTTTCTTTATCATTGACCAAGGAGACACAATTCATAACATGCATTTTATAATCTCTCTCCGTGGAGAGACAGACTTAGTTCTGTGGATGTGCATATAATGTTTATTAGCAGCTGAACAACATATGACTTGCTCATCAAAATGTTGGTTTAACATCCATCAATGAAATTCAAGAGATTTTGAACGTGTTCGCCCCGGAAATCTGTAACAGAAGAAAAAAGAAGACTAGGTCAAATTTTTGCAAATATGTGAAAGGGTATGGCCAGAGCACCAGTCTGTATTCAAATAATTCCACCAATCCAGACATACCAATTACTAACTCCATTTTGTAATTCTTGTAATGCAACATACAACCTGAGTAAGCTTTGTAAACAACAGTCAGAAGCCATTGTTTATAATCATGCCCAAAGTATTTAAAACTGAACTACCTGCCTGTAGACCTAATTTAATGGCAACCTAAGAATAACTTCTAGGGCTGATCCACACTTCCAGTGTGAAAATAGAATTTTGCTAAGGCAGGAATGGATGGTGTCTCCTTATTAGCCCATTGCAAAGCATCTCCAAAAAGTGTTCCCTAACTGAGGATTCTTAGTCTGCATCAAAAATAGTGGTTTCTTTTCCTCTGCTAATGAATCAAACCAGTTCCTTGCTGCACCTCATTTCATCTTACACAACTGCACTCCAGGTGGCGAGACACACACACACACACACACACACACACACACAGTGTGTGTGTATTCTGGCAGGCAATTCCAATAGTCCCAATTCTGTGACTTCAATGACCTTTTGTCTTGGGCTGCTTGGCTGTCTGCCATGAAAGAATAGGTCTTTATTTTGTTTTTATATTTTGTTCCAGGTTTAATAGTGGAACAGTTGAAATGCTGGCTGTTTTTTGCTTGTTTATAATAGGTTCAGCAGAAGGATGAAAAAGTGAAATCAGCAATAATTTTATTGTTTCCCCTTGAAGACAAGGGGACAGAGAGTAAAGCAAAACTATTAATGCTTCCCTCACCCCAGGTCTCCAAATATGTGCCTGCAGAATGGAAACCAACTGGCACATATTTTGCTATATGGGAAGGAAAGAAAGATGCAGAATTAACTATGGTTCAGCCAGAGGTTGTGGGAGCGCCATCACTTGAGACTTTCAAGAAGAGATTAGATTGCCATTTGTCAGAAATGGTATAGGGTCTCCCACTTGGTCGGGGAGTTGGACTAGATGACCTACAAGGTCCCTTCCAACTCTGATTATCTGTTAAATCTGTTAGAACATCAGGCCATCATGGTGAGCAAAGTTGAGGAAGTGGGTTGAAATCCAGAAAAGGGTTTCTTAAGTCAGCTTCATTTATGCGTAGGACACAAGTGAAGGCTAGAAAGGATTTAAATTGAGCCAATGTAAAACATTTGATTTAGGCTTCTGGTCAAATCAATCAGACCAATATTTAAAATCTTACTTCACAAGGTTTGCTGCATCACAAGGTTTGGTATCATTACATGACTTTAGATTAAATCGATTATCATTATCTCAGTAAGCATCAGAGTACATAGCAACACATGCTTTACTTATTATCTTGTGCTATTTTTAATTTCTACCCTTCAATTCAATTCAATTTTATACACTAGGAGTCAAGAAGTACTTGATGACACATTCAATTTATTGAATTTATACAACCCACCTCCCATCTGACTTGCCTATGATTCTGAGTAGCACACACAAAAAATAAGGGGCATGTATAAGTGCCCCATCGTGCCTCCTGTCCCTGTCCTATTGTCCCCATTTAATCGTACCTATTTTCTGTATTCTTAGTCATGTTTATACTTATACCTATTAATTTGTAAGCGATTGACAAATCAAATAAATAAACAAACTATTAAAATTCACCCAACTGCTTCTCAAAAATTTGCTTTTGGAGCTTAGTGACGAAAGAAAACAATAGCTATTTTGATATAGTTTGTTAACCATATTATAAATAATCTTGATTTATTGTGGACCTATATTATTTCACTTTAATGGCTAAGCAATCCTTCATAGTTCCAATCATTGTTTACTCAATATTATGTGTGAAACAAGAACTCTGCTTATTCCTCTGAACAAGATTGAGACATAAGTCTTTTTAAAAAGTAGCTATGTTTGAAGGGATACAACACATAATTCTTCCTTCTACTTGCATGGTACCAAACAACTCATTCAAATCAAACCATATTTTTTTTATTATTTTGGTTTACTTTGGCTTTTATGCTGGGAGACAATTATGCATGCACCCATCAATACATTCTCTACATTTGAGAAATAAATTCACTACCTGCTATTTGATATTAATATTTTATATCTTATATCAGAATAAAAAAATTAAATGTGAGCAATCCAGATTAAAATCAGTTTACTCTATTGTGATGACACAGTATGTTTATTATTAATAAGCATGCTATGTAAGCTCAATATATTGATTTTAATCACACCCATTTAATTATTTTATTTATTTCTTAATTTTTTTATGCTGACCATCTTCCCCACAAGGTGATTCTGGATGGCTTAACCAAATGCCTTTATTAATTAATAAGGCACAACCAATGTGCTTCATATATCACATTAAATCACACCGACATCATCATGGTTTATTGTGATGTGTCATATATTTTTTCAAACTGATAGTTGTGTGGAATACAAAAAAATATCTTTAAGCACTTCTTCTGTGCGTATGTGCAGTACCACAAATTGTAGTCCCTAAAATTAATATAAACTTTTACTGAATTATCACATTTTGTGGAACTTGAACATTAAACATCATAGTTGAAGCAATTTTTAAATTACTGATAAATACCTCAAATATAGTTTAATTTTACATCAAAAGATTCAGAACATCTAATTAATCTCATCTCTATCACAGAATTTGAAAATATAAACTAAATTTGTTCACCAAATATGTCAGAACGTCATTTCTTTTGGTTGCAATACAGACAGGTACTTTAAGTTGGACTCCTTGGATTAGTATTGTAACAAGCATAAACAATGGAGAGGATGCATAACTATGCAAATGTGCAAAGCTAAGTATTTACATAGGCAAACCGGTATGTCCAGATTATCTCATACTGGGATGATGGTTACTTTAGAAGCTAGAAGAGCCACTGTATAATTGCATTTTTATCATCAGTAAATAAATACAACATAGACAGCAACTATTTCAGATATCACTTTTTGAAATTCAGTTTTCAAAATCTAAGTTAAAAACCCCTGACCAAGACCTCACTCTAGATCAGAGGTGTCAAACTTGATTTCTTTAAGGGTTGCACTGGGTTGTGTTTGACCTTGGGGGATGAGTGGGCATGGCCAGCTCAATGTCCTGCAGCCCTATGCCAGTGAAAACGAAGCTCAGGCTCCATTTTTGCTGGCAGAGGAACCACCGCGGGCCAGTCCTTTGCTGTTCCCAGGCCATCCCCGCAGGCCAAGTCTAAACACCCAAAGGCCTTGAGTTTGATACCCCTGTTCTAAGTGAACAAATGTTTTTTTTTTTAAGTGCTTGCAGCAAAGCCTAGCTAGATTCAAATGATTAACAGAAAAAAAGTTTTATAACTGGCAGATCTAAATTACAGGGTAGTTGTAAACAACATAACAAAGCCTAAAAAACCCACAAAATTTTAAAATAGTGCACAGAAAATTATTTAGGAAAAAAATAAGTGTCAGCATATGTGTGGAATATATTGACCAGTCATATTTTAAAAGACAAGAGATTATTTCTGCTCTCAGTATATGGTAAAAAGAAAGATTAAGAAAGTGAGAGGTTAGGATTGAAGCCTAATGGCACAATATCAAATTATATAGCCGATTTAGGTATGAGGCATCTAAGAACTTCAATCAGTTTCAGTACTCCATAAAGTCTAATACATTTTATAAGTGTCCTGAAATTTTAGCAAAGTAAAGATTTATACATATTGGATACAGCTGAGCATTTTCTTGCTAGAATATGTTGTAACACATACAGAATGATGGATATAACATAATTTACACATACACCATAAAGTTGTAGTCAAGGCTTCAAGATACACTTCTATTAAAGATAAAGAGAAACAAAACTTAAGCATTGATCTCAGGTAGAAGACACACTTTTTGACTTAATTGAAAGAAAGCCACATTGCTCTCTCTTGCTAATTCTATTCAATCATTTGTTCTTTATTGGCCTCTGGCTTTATTATTGGCAGATATTGAGATAGTGACAATAACAAATCAAATTAACTACTCATTCAAATTACCACAAGAATAATTTTATTACATGATCCTATAATGCTGAGTTATAGATCTTTAATACATCTCTCTTTTTCTATCAATATCAAAAGTTATAACAGCAATTTCTTTCTTTTCCCTTTACTCTCCAAGTTTCATTATTCATTTTGTTTTCCTGAAGGAAAACTTCATGTGAAAGTAGACGTGATATGGGAGCTTTCTCCAGATTGATGTTGCCCAAAGGATTATGGAGCTTGAAATCAACATTCATTCATTTGTTCATTCATTCATTCATTCATTCATTCATTCAAAAGATTTGTATGGCAACCTATCTTAAAACACAACTTTGGGTGGCTCACAATATAGGGTGAACAAAACATTTTTTTAAAAAGAAACTTGTTTGAAGTTTAGTGGAATATGATATTGAAGAAATAAAATATAGCTAGAGTCCTTATCCTATGGCAGGGGTGTCAAACTTAAGGCCCATGGGCTGAATCCAGCCCACGGGGTGCTTAGATCTGGCCTGTGGGGCCAGCCTGGAAATAGCAAAGGACCAGCTCACAGTGCCTCTGCATGAGCCCCCATGCCCTATTTTTGGCCTGGACAGCCTCCTGCAGCACCCTGCCAGTCAAAATGGGAATCAGGGGCTGCAGGGGGGCCACACATGCCCCAATTTCAGCCTGGACGGCCTCATGCAGCACCCTGTTGGCCAAAATGGAGCAACATTTTGGGGGGTCTTGGGGAAAACGTGCTCCTCAGTTTGGTCAGTAGTGTGTTGGTCCTCCGGTAGGTCCGACTTTTACCCTGTGCACACCAAGGGACACCGGGAGGGTACAGGGTAAAACCGGCCGTCCCTGCTGCCAGAGGCATCTGCCCCATCTCCCCCATCCCGTCTCTCTCCCTCCCCCCAGCCAGCACATAGAGGATAACTACATTGGTACTTACATGTATGCTGTTTAGCTTCCTTCGGGTATTATCCCACGTCACTGTAGTTGTGCTTTTAAAGTTGTAGTAACGTTTCAGCAGAAAAACGTTTCGACATGGGATAATACCCGAAGGAAGCTGAACAGCATACATATAAGTACCCGTGAAAATTTAAAAAAACAAATATTATATATATATAATATTATATATATAATATACATACATATATATATATATATAATGCCTAAGGGAGAGGTGTAAAGTTTCTAATTAAATTCATATTGTGCTGAATTAAAAAATGCAGCTATTGCAACACAGAAAGCAGATAAAGTCAGTGACAAAATTATACAACTAAATTGTATTATCAGAACAATATAGCCTTTTGTTAAAGAAATACAAAGACTAGTAAGCTTGCAAATACGGTTCTTAAAAATGGAAATGTTTAACTATCTATCTTCATGATAAGGAACAGTGGTATCCAAAGTGTGGCAGATTGACATTTATTATGGATTGATGTTGATTAAGTAATTCAAAAAACAGTATTTTCTCTTATTATAAATAAATTGGTTTTCAGCATTATAAAAAAATTAAAGAACTTTAGCTGCAGAGGAGCTTTAGTTGTATCAATCGATCAAATATCTTGGCAATTAACAGCAAGAGAAATGCCAATTCCAGAATATAATTTACATAATTAAACTGGGTGTTTATGATCCAGCTGGTACTGAATTAATCACAAACCTTTTAAAAAAAACAAGTATGTTTGACAGCTTATTCAGGAGAGGATAAACCCATGCTCAGAATAATACATCTAATTTGAAATATATTTTCTTACTAAAGGAAAAACTGTATATGGGAAGTTCTTGTGCACTGGACCAACCAGTTTTAAAACACTGAAGATATTTCTTAGGAATATCTTTTGTTTAGAAATATTTCTTAATAATTCCAAATGCACCAAGTACATGCATAACATTCACAAAAGCTCAGTAATCCCAAACTTCCACTTATATCCAAGGTAAACATGAATGCTTCGAGCTGGTCTCTGTTTTAGCCATCAATTAAGAAAGCAGGTAACGAGTGGTCCAAAAGGAAGTGATTAATACATTCTTGCATGACTCTTTTGGGGACAGTGAGTAGACATATAAGGAAAAGAAGAGATATGGAACAGTTGTTTCAGCAGAATTGCTTCAAGAAGGGGTGAACCAAGATAAGTGAACATTTTATACATGCAAGTGGTCCTGATTTAAGTGAAATGAGAAGTAATTAATACAACTGTGAATAAATTCTGTTGAAGTCAGTATCACTTTGTGCCTACAGCAACCTTGTCTCAGGTTCATGTTCTCAGGAGGGACAAGTGTATCTATAATAACTGGATCAGAAACAGCCACGCTGTTTGAGGAGATAGGAGCCAAAGACCAACCAAGTGCAAAGTCCCATGTTTGGGAAAGCTGTGTAGAAAAATTAAGAGAACTTAGGAAAAATTAAACACAAAAATATGAGAAAATAGACAGAGCCAAAGATATAACCTATAACAATACATTTCCCCATCTGGGAGATAAAATATGTACAAAGAGGAAAACCACACCAAGGGGTCTTAAGTGTATTGGAAAGAAGCACAACTGTCAGGAAAATGCCTTGTCACCATCACCCTTTTTCTTTGTATATTAACTGCAGAATTAAAACATTTCAGAAAGATTTCAGGTGTAGATGAACACATCTAACTTTGCACCAAGAAATTTGTTCCAACTGACAGAGGCTCCATGGCTTACAGAGATTCAGCAGGGTGCCACATCACCATTTATGCTGAATAAGAATCAGGGTGCATAAACCCAAAGACCATTTAAGCCAGCATTCTGTTTCCAGAATGGTTAACCAGACATCTGCAACAAACAAATGATGATTTTCTGGAAATGTTTTGTCCTCTTTTTTTTCCAGAAGCCTTTGAACTGTCCTGCTGGAGGCGACTATTACACATCCCATGGACTGCAAAAAGAAACAAAGAAATCCTAGACTGAACCACACCAAAAATATCACTTAAAGCCAAGATCGCCAAACAGAGAATGTCACACTTTGGTCATGTCATGAGAAATGTCTCCCTTGAAAAGTCAATCATGCTGGGAGTAATCAGGGGAAAAAAGGAGAAGGGGCTGCCCTAGGACCCTTTGGCTGGACACTATGAAGGATGACACTGGGATGACTATGGCAGATCTGAAAGAGGCAGTGTGAGACAGAGGAGCTTGGAGAATGCTGTTCCATAGAGTGGTCGAAGGTTGGGCATGACTCCATGGCTGATGACGATGCATGGCTGTCAAAAGAGAAGTGAATTAGAACTTAATCTTATCTGGATTATCAAGATTGCTACTGATAATTAGTCATAATTCTAAGCAATGATAATGTAATATCCAAACACTGGGATTAAATATCAATATTACTAAACTTTGTTTAATGTTCCCAGTTTTAGATTCCTAAATCACACCAGCTTCATACTTGCATGTTTCAAATTTGAAGCAAAATTATATATTTTAAATCTAGATTAAAATCTCAATAAAAATTTGGGGGATGAGTATCGTTGCCTCTCATGTTAAAGACTAAGATGCCCATTTATAGGAAAAGGAAGAACTGAATAGTTTTAATGCCATCAAATCGGTAGGACTCTAAATTTTATTTAGACTATAGTTCAATTCAGGTCAATTTTATGTTGGACAGGTTTCTTTGTGGGAAAGAAATTTATGTTGTTCGTTGTAGCTTCCCCCTCAGCTATCTACTCCCTTCTTATTGCCTCTGCTTCAAGCAAGGGTGTACACTTCACCTTGGCAATGGATGGAAACCCAACAATTGGGAAAGAAATTAAATGGGCTTTTTTGGATGCTGTCTTCTGACCAAGAGCTCACCTTAAGGCATATTCACACAAAGTCCCTACTTATTAAAACAAGACATATCACACAAGTGTCTGAAAAGCTATTGCTTAATTTGCTTCAGCAGATGTCTCCAGTTTAGTGGAAGAATAAAACTGGAGGGTATTACCACACATTTTGCTGGATGTGGGATTACATCCTGAACAACTTGTCTGAAGGAAACTAGAGTTTTAATCTGAAGAGGTTTTAGGGCCAGTTCCCACACAATCCTGGTGTTCAAGTTACACAGGGTATGGATGAGGTGTGGTACTGAGCTGCCGATAGACCCTGATTCACTAGAAAGGGTGTGAATGAATAAATGTGTACGCCTAAGGCATACTCTCACAACCCCATTGTACAATTAAGCTATGCACCTGTGTTGTGCACAAAGTAACACTGTGAATTACTTTACATAGAAAAGTAGATGTGTCAATATAAAGTCCCTGAGAGGTACAGATCTTTTTATGCATGTACCAGAAGTACAAACAAAGTCAGCCCTTTCCACATCCTGATGTTTTCTCTGCGAAAATGTGAATTCAACAGAAAGGTGAAGAAACAATATCAGAAATGTCTCTAGAAATACAATCGCAAGAATAGCTGCTGAAGTGTAAATTCACCTGGAGTCTCCAACAATAAGCCCACTAGGGATCCACAGATAAACAAGAGATATTTCTAAATATAAATAATAGAGTAGTTGCTATGGTTTAACTATTTGAAATGTTCAGAAATTCAAGTAATTTACAATTAACACTATAATAATCCAGTCTTATCTAAAACAGTACATTTCTAAGAAATCCACACTCACATCCATGACAATAAAATAACAGACATCATCACAAAGAATAACAAATATAATTGACTGGAATTCACATTCTAAGACAAATTTCTATATCAGAATAATGATGCTGCTAGTTTTCATATGCTACAAGCTTTCAGCACAATGCTCACATGTTTTAATATCTACACAGATATGAAATGTTTTAATATCTATACAGTAATTCCCCTACAAAAAGGGGAGCTTGAACAACTAACCATGAATACTAACTACAGCAGCAAATTCTAGTGCGTGGAAGGCATTCAAAAGGCTCTTTTGCTTTCCTTAAAAAGCAAACATGGGTGCTTATTATATTTGAAACACAAAAACACAGTCCTTTTATATTTTTAGGAAACCTACATTATTTCTAAGAATTAGCTTTCCCTCTAATGCAGAACATGCAATGTGGCAGTTTGCTGCTTCTCCTTTGTAATCACAATATTCATAGCTAGTATCCAATCCATTGTTTTACAATTTCTTCAGCCCTTAAATTAAAATACTGGGTTCTCTGCCAAATAGAACTTGTTTTTACATCAGCTAACATAACTGAAAATAAAGCAGGGATATATATACAGGAGACTGGAATGGGCACTGTTGTTTTTCGTGTTACGACTTGATAGCCACAATGACACATATCTTACAATTGTAAACTTTGGGCTCACTCTCTCTCTTATATTCCAACTCGTGAATGGTCAATACTGGATAGAAGCCAAACCATTTCTCTCCTTTTATGGCTGAATTTAAATTATGTATCATTAATGCCTGACAGGGAGAACAGTGCTCAGCCATTCAGGCAGGAGAAATTTTAGTATCTGGAACAAGCTTGATACATTTCATGAGAACATGAAAAAGTTGTTACTGAACATTTTTTATAAATTAAACCAAGCATGCAACAATACATCTTGATAATTAAACTTAATGCCCTACTAACAGCCAAAATGCAATTTTAAAGTATCCTTAAAGCCTTAAACTCTTTACAGGTTAGGAAAACAATGTTTTTTTTTTCCAGTCCTCATTTTCCAAGCTTAAGAGGTTTGCTGCCTAAGTTTTTTTTAAAAATGTGGGAGTAGGCACATGTAAATTTGGAATAATAAAAGTGCCTGCTGCAAGGGGGGGGGCTGTCCCCTATGCTACAGCAAGCTGATCATTTAAAAAAGAAGTTCATCTAAATTTGTTCTGGTTTCCATTCGATTAACAATATTTGAAATTAAAAAACTTAAGATAGCAGGCATCTTGTAGTTAAAGTTTAAAACTTCTGATTAAAAGACCCCAAAGGAAACTATGTGGAGAATCCTGCAGGAACAAAGTCCCTTGTAGGTTGCATATACATCTCACACCAATGGTGACAATGTGAAACGCCCTCGCTTTTATCACTCTCCTAGGCGCTAGCTAGCTGATGCTATTGCTGTATTTATCATCATCATCATCATCATCATCATCATCATCATCATCATCATCCTATTAAGCTGCTTGCTTTGTTTCTGGACAAATCCAAAAAACATGGGGATACCACCAATTGAAAAAGTAACAAGCCGACGAACACAGCCAGAGTCGAAGCGAGATCGGAGGCAGTCGTCCCTCTCGGGACCCCAAGGGCGAGGCGCTGTGGGCTGCAGCGAAGACCGTCTCCTCCGCCCCAAAAGGCGAGAGGGACAGATTCCCAGGCCAGAGCTGCCCGCCCGCCCACCGCAGCGGCAGAAACAGCAGCAGAGACGGTGGATGTGGCGACAAGGGGTCTCTTCCCCCACCACACAAGCCCCTTCCCTTGCCTCCCACCTGCCCGGCTTTTGCTCCTTCCTGCGGGGCACGAGGCCACGGCTTTCCCTCTCGCCGGCCGGAGCCCTCAGAGCAGCTTCGGCACCAGGAAAGCCCCTTGTTTCCATGGCTGCGCCTGGCTTGCTTCTCGGCCGCTGCCACAAGGGACTCTCTCCCTCTCCGCCGAGAGCGCTCGGGGCTCCCGCGGGCGCTTTGCGACACCTCCCGGGAGGGGTTGCTGTGGCGGCGGGAAGGTTACGGACGCTCCTGCCCCTCTTTGTCATCGGAGGCGGCGTTGGCGTTGCCCGTTTCCACCCGCAGTCCAAGGGGAACGCTGACGGGGCGGCGGCCAACGAGCTATCCGGGGATACCCAGCGGTCCCCACCCCAAGCTTTTTTCGCACTCAGCGCCCCCCTCCCTCCCTCCCTCCCTCCCTCCTTCCTATCCCCGCTTTGACTTTCCCGGAGCAAGAGAGGAGCTCAGGCTGCCTTTCGGCTTCAGCCGAGCGATCCAGATCTGGCTCCGCGTTTACCCTCCCGTTTCTCCTTAAGAACAGGGGTCTCCAACCTTGGCCACTTTCAGCCTGGCGGACTTTAACTCCCACAGTTCCCGAGCCAGAAGCTTCCTGGGAGTTTTCCCAGAATTGGGAGTCCGCCAGGTTAAAAATGGCCAAGGTTGGAGAGCCCTGTCCTAGAATACGTGGGGAGAAAAAGAGAGATTGAAGGGCGCTTCTTCTTTCTCCCTCCGTACTCCAGGGGAGGGGAGGGGGGGAGGGAGAAGAAGTCATCGCTTTACCAGACACAGCTCCTTCCCTCCCGCTCAGGCAACCCCCCCCCCCCTCAGTCTAAGNCCCCCCCCTCCCTCAGTCTAAGCCCTAAAGTACCGCTCCGGCCAAGCTCCAGGTGAGTCCACCTACAACTTCCGTGGGAATTCAAGTCTTTCTGAAACCGACACACCGAAGAAGAAAACGACGCCGGCTGTGGGGTCGTCAATGTCTGCCTGAAAACCACTGTGTGTGTGTGTGTGTGTGTGTGTGAGAGAGAGAGAGAGAGAGAGAGAAAAAAAGAGGGAGAAGCGAGAGAGAGGAGAGAGAGAGGGAGAAGAGAGGAGAGAGAGAGAGAAGAGAGGGAGAAGAGAGAGAGAGGAGGGAGAGAGGGAGAAGAGAGAGAAGAGAGAGAGAAAAGAGGGAGAAGAGAGAGAGAAGAGAGGTAGAAGAGAGAAGAGAGAGAAAGACGGAAGAATAGGCGAATTTCAGAGAATAACCCGGTTTTCAATATAATTCTATATCTATCTATCATCTATCTATCNGGGGGGGGGGGGGAGAAATCTAACCGAAGCCAATGGATCCTAGATCCCTTTTCATTCGAAACAAACACACAGCTGTCTTCTTCCTGCCGAAATCCACTTCCATTCCTCCCTTCCTCGCCCTCCGCTTCCCAAGACAGGGCTCTCCGGACATCCTTTCAAATGCTCCCATGAGTTAGTTACACCTGCTGGCTCGGAAGATGGGAACTGTAGTCCAAGGCGTAGATAAAGAGCACCGAGCGCGATGTTTTCTATGAACTGGAAGGGACGCCAGGCAAAGCGAAGGGAGAAAGAGGGAAATCGGATGCCGAGAAAGCCGGCTGGCGGGTCCCTCTCCCAACCAGCCTCCCTTTGCCCTCCAAGCAAACGCCGGAGGGAGCCGCGGCCCGAGGACAACCCCCCCCTCCTCTCCCCAGTGCTGGGCTCTCGAAGAAGGAAAGGGACGTCTAAAGTCTTTGCTGACCTCCAGGTTATCGAGCCCACCTGACCCAGAGCTCCGACCTGTTGGGAGGACGGCGACTCCCTGCCAGCAGCCGCTCCAGCTGCGCCTGGTGGGAACTGTAGTCTCGCCCAGGGGTCTTCCAACCTTGGCCACTTTAAGCCTGGAGGACTTCAACGTCCCCAGCAAAGCTGGCTGGGGCATTCTGGGAGTTGAAGTCCTCCAGGCTTAAAGTGGCCAAGGTTGGAAGACCCCTGGTCTAGATCGAAACGCCGGGAGTTGCACTTCCAGCCGAGCCGAGGGACGCTAAATCCGAGTCCGGAAAAACCCGAAGCAAACTTGGATCGACGAACCTACCTCCCTGCCTGCCACCCGCGAGCGAACCCGCAGCGTCCGGACGCCGAGCAGGCAAGATTCCTCGACCCACCGGACGCTGCTGCTGCTGCTGCTGCTGCTGCCGTCGCCCGCCACCTCTTTCGCTGCCAAGATTAAAGCCTGGACGAGGCGGAGACGCTGCGCAGGCGCAGCTTTAGGCGGGGCTGTTTCAGGTAGCAGCAGCAGCAGCAGCAGCAGCAACCCCCCCCCCCCAANACCCCCCCCCCCCAAGCCTGCTGGCCAAGTGGCAATTAAGGCGGAGAGGCGAAGAGCTGGTCGCCTTCGCTCTCGAGCTTTGGGGGTGTTTTTAGAGCCTCACCCCACCCTCCCGGCCTCTACCTTCGTTCCCCGCTCTTGTGGCCGCGAACCGAGGAGCTCGGAGGCACCGAATCGGCCCCGTCGGCGCCTTTTCCCAGCAGCAGCAACCACAATCCCATTAAAACCCCGAAGAGCTTCCCGTCGAGAATGGGACGGCACCTGCCCTCCCGCCCACGTTCCCTTGGGAAACGGGAGTACAGGTAGTCCTCCACTTAACAACAGCTCATTTAGTGACCGTTCGGAGGATGACACTGGAAAAAAGGGACCTATGATGACCAGGTTTCACACTTATGTCCGCTGCAGCATCTCCATGGTCTTTTTGAATGTTTTTTATTCTTTATTTATTTGTCTTTGGTGCATATGCTGTCAGTGTACATAAAGGAAAAATAAATACATTGGTCAAGAATCATAAGATACTTAGTGATAGTCATAGGTTACTAATAAGCAATCAAATCATACGAGGAAACAAATAAAACAATATACATTGTAAAGATACAAGCAACATAGTTATAGTCATAAGTGGGAAGAGATAGGGACTATGAAGGATGAGAATAATAATATTTAATAAAAAGTAATACAGTCTTAGTAAATAAGTTGACAGTGTTGTGGGAATTAGTTGTTTAGCAGAGTGATGGCATTTGGGGAAAAATCTGTCCTTGGGTCTAGTTGTTCTGGTGTAAAGGGCCCTATAGCTTTGATTTACATTTGGATGCTTGACAACTGACTCATATTTATGACGGTTGCGGTCTCCCGCAGTCCTGTGATTTCCCTTTTGTGTGTCTTGCAGTCGTGTGATCCCCTTTTGCAACCTTCTGACCAGCAAAGTCAAGGGGGGGAAAACAGATTACTTAACAACCAGATCAGTTAACAACCGTGTTACTAATTTAAGAGTGGCAAGGGAGTCACTTAAGTGTGGTGAGAAATGTCATAAAACGGAGCAAAACTCAACCAATGTCTTACTTGGCAACATATAATGGGGCCTATTGTGGTTGTAAGTTGGTTCCAAGGGAGGGAGGTTTATTCCTTTGTGTTATGCACAGCCTGCTTTTGTTGGACCTGTGATGTGCAAAAAAACAAAAAACAAAACAGCAGAGTGGATCCTGGCAGATACTGAGAGGAGGAATCCCCATGTTAACTGTTTTTTGATATTTTAAGGGAATTGATAAAGCATTTTTTTTTCATTCAAGGCAGTAGGACTAAGTTCCTAGGAATTTATTAAGTATCTTATATTTCCCCCCTTCCCACAGACTCCCAGCTCCTGGACCACTGACTTCCATGAACAAAAAAAAATAAAAAGGGGGGGGGGCGGGAATCAAAGGAGAATAATATGCAAACACTGTTGGATAAAGTGACACCAAGGAACAACTTGTCATTAAACCTTTAAAAGGGCCTGGGACAAAGAGCAAGCTTGGAACCTCAAAGATTGTAAGACAGTCTGGGTGTCCTCAAATCCCTTTTGTGAACATTCATCTAAACCAGAGATTTCCAAACTTGGCAACTTTAAGACTTGTGGATTTCAACTCCCAGAATTCACCAGCCAGCTGACTGGAGATTCACCAGCTATGCTGGCTGGAGAATTCTGGGAGTAAAAGTCCACAAGTCTTAAAGTTGCCAAGTTTGGGGACCCCTGATCTAAACTTTCTCTAAGAGGTGGGGGATGGGGATACAAAAAAAAATCTAGTACAGAAAGATCAAGTCTCTGTGGGAAAACAAGTCTTCTGTGACCCCCTTTAGTTAATATTAAAAGATTCTGGATTTGCACAACATTCTGACACAGCTGTTTGGTTAGTGGGACTGTTGCCCTCAACACTGTTCAACTATTTACAAAGTGTGCACTACTGTTACTGTTAATCTTCTCATCACTTCTTATCACCCATCCCCTCCCATTTGTGATTGTAGGACTGCAACTTTGTTGCTTGTATCCTTATGACTTATATTGACTGTTTCCTAGTATGATATGATTGTTGATTATACCCCATGACTATCATTCAGTGTTGTACATTATGATTCTTGATTCTTAACGAATGTACCTTTTCATTATGTATACTAAGAGAGTATTTACACCAAGACAAATTTCTTGTGTGTCCAATCACATTTTGCAAATAAAGTATTCTATTCTATTCTAAATGCACTGTGTAATAGACAAGAGGCAGGATTCTCATGTTATGCTAAGGTATAATGAAGTTTGTTTTTGCCACAGGCTTAAGCCTAATATTAAGCCTAAATGGTTTGATTCAGTTACCTGCAGAACCAGCTTAATTCCATGGAATAACAGCTATTAAGGGTTAACATTTTGTGAAAATACTGCTTCAATGTAATATAAAAAGCCAATTGCTGGTCAATTAAAATAATGGCTTGTTCAACAATTCATAATAGATAGAATCACATATTACACTAAGCCAAATCTAAATGTATTACATTATGGCTTAATAATGCAATATAATGCAACATAGGAGCCTGGAGAGCCATTTGAATTGAATCAATGCTCGATCTAAGAAATATTCTATCTCATCTAGTCTAATATTCTGTAGTTGTATCTATAACGCTAAAGCAACTATGGTTAGCATGTCACAGTGGTTACTCACACCAAGCAAACAGGGACTATATTCACACAAGGGGCAATAAAGTTTACCTGATAATCTGGATTAAAGCTTCTGATTTGAGGGCCCAGATATAATAAATCATTTTGCACCTATTTGGACTCAATTTGGATATGAATAAAAGAAATCTGCCATCCTCTTTACATATTTGTATGGTCAGAATCCACTCTGCTTCTTTGTGCATATAATACAGAGATGAATCTATTACTGCTGCTGAATTTTCTTTAATGGGTACTTCAAAAAGACAACTCTTGAAAACATGCCAAGAAATACTTTCATCAGGAAAAACATTTTTTGTAGCCACCAGCAGGATGGCTTCTCAAGCCATCTCAAATACCCAACTATTTGTGGCATTGAGTTGTCCAGCATTTAAGAATAACTAGGCAAAAGTGACAATTACTCTGCAAGAAAAAAGCAAAAGAGGCAAAAAAAAAAAAATCAAAAGGAAGGATTTGAATGTAAAGGAGAAAAATAAATTTCCCAAAAGTAAACAAACACAACAGGTTAAAAATTGCCTAATGTGAAGACTGTGTCTTTTGATACCTGCTAATACTGCAGTTGAACAACAATTTAAATTCTAATTAAGTTACATTCCTGGCATTCCACACTTTTTACTCGATCATACTTATACATCCATAAAATAAATGCCTTTGAAATATGCAGGCTACTCTTGTACAAAAGGATCATCAGACAAACTTGAGCCAGAGGCCAACTCCTTGTAGAAGAAGACTTTTCTACTACAACCGGTCTATAGGTCTACATCGAAGATGATCTGAAACAGACTATTGTACAAGTTATGTTCCTGGCTGAGGTTTTCTTCCTGACGTTTTCAAACATTGTTTTCACTAAGTATTTGTCTTTTGTTGCATCTTAACCTTCTTTTTTCTTTTTCTCCTTTCGTTGTCTTCATGTGAGATTTGGTCTTGCTTAATAACAGCTTTGGAAGAGAATTTTGGGAAAGAGATTTTGATAGCATGTAATGTGTGGAAATCAGGGGCATCACTGTTCTGATGTGGAAACTTATAAATATTATTACCAAAAGCAGTAAAACATCCTTTCTTTCTTCAGATGGGGATCACTATCAAATGGGGCTATTTGTATGCTTAATAAGTATCCTTATAAACCCTTATAAATCTTTATTGCATATAGAGAACTTAGGCAATGGAGATCTGGTTAGGAAATTAAGACAATGTTTACTGTTAATGTATTTTTGTCCTATGTGTTGTGTAAAATGCAACTATTTTGATTTGTGAAGAAAGCTAGCTTACTCTGATTTATTAAGTAGGACTGAATATAACATTTGAGTACAACCAAAAGGGATTTTATTTTGAATAATTTTAATCTCACATCTGCCATATTTGAATCATCTTGTGGTAGTGACTTTTCTGAATCCAGGGCTGTTCAATGCAACTGGCTGTTTATTGTCAAGCTTCTGAAAGGTGATTGATCCGCTGGCAGATGTTTGGATTACAACTCCAAGCATTCTCATCATGGCTCAGTATTTCAATTAAAAGGATACACCTAACCCATGACACAATGCAAACAATGAAATACACCATGTATTACTGTACCCAGGTTATTTAAAATAATGACCAGTATTTAAAATCATACTCTGATTAATTAAACAATTTTTCTTGATTTGTACAACATGCTAGCTTAAGACTAGTTTTACTTGTAGAAATAGTTTTTAGAAAGCAACTAATGGTGCATTTTTATTTATTGGATTATTGTGAATCACCCTGGAATATTTAAGTACAATACATATTCTAAATAAAATACAAATATAAAATCTTGACATCTGCCAATGATCTAACTCTGCCAAGAAACAGAAAAATATCATTCCCCGCTCCTCCAACATTTCTTAGAAAGTTGAAGAAACAACAAGGAATTCTATTTTCTTGACATCATGGTATCAAGGGGATAAGGGTTTTTGGCAAGCTTTACTCCCTAAGACTTCAGTTGGACAGCCTTTGCCCTTTAAGCTTTGAGAATACCATAAGGATCCTCAGGCAACATATTTGGGACGCTGATCTTCATATTCTAAGTCTAGTTCCCAGCCTCCCAGCCTTTGGGGCTCTTCGAAAGGACATTCCTACTTCTCTTCTATCACAGTCCTGCATTGTTGCTGGAACTGCATTTTGGCCAGATGGGAGAAGTTTAAAAAGAATTTTTAAGTAGAGCTCTATGAAATAATACAAAGGAAAAAAGGAACATGTACATATAGGAAATGCAATAAGCAGCCCATAACCAAAGAATGCAAGGCAGATTCCAGAAAAAGTAGAACTTGTGTCAGAAAGTCTAAAACTTGGAACAAGCTGAGCCTTGTGAGAAATTCAGAAAACTGAAAAGTTTCCTTTGTATAACTTTTAGGGAAAGGGAGTTCAGTTCACATCAGTTCAAAAGCAAATGTAGTGAGAAGGTAGATGTTTGTAGCTGCTGTTTTTGTTTCTTTTCTCTTTGTTATTCACAAGGAAGAACTATAACTTAGGAAAGAAAAGAAGAGGGTAAGAAAGAACTTGACTGATTTAAGTACATTCAAGTCTCCTGAACCACACATTATATATTACAATGACAAAGTGCTAGTAGAGTCACTCTCAGAAATCTTTAGGATCTCCTGGCAGTATTTTAGAAGAATAAAGACGACCAAATATCTTAATTTTTAAGAATTGAAGGAAACAACAGAACCATCAGTTTGATATCTGTATTGAGAACGTTATTGAAAAGATTATTAAGATTATTAAACAACATGCCAGTATTTGATATGCATGCTACAATTAATGGAACTCACAAGAGGTTTCTTGCAAATAAGTCATACTAATTAATTTATATTCTTTGATAAAGTTACTAGTCTAGTTGATCGGGGAATGCTGTAGACATATTACAGTATATATGGCCATACCAAAGCCTAAAATAAATATGTTGGAATATTCTTAATAAAGTGGCAAAATTTGGTCTACATTAGATATAGTAGAATCTCTGGTCATGAAAGCTTCTGACCATGACCAAATTGGGTTCCAATCAAAAAATTCACAACATTTTTGAATTTGGTCACGAGCACATCCTCGAGTGGTGATCAAACACAGCTGAGGCCGAAAAGGGGAAGACACGGTAAAAAAAAAAAAAAACATTCGTGTACGAGTTTCAGTCTCGCTTCTGCTCACAATCAAATCGGGTTGCGACCAAAGTTCTGGAATGAATTACGGTCATGACCAGAGATTCTACTGTACTACTGTTAGATGAACTCACAGTTCATTGAGTGAATGAACTCAACAGTGCATTTAATATTCATTTCAGATTGCAGAGCTTATTGACTCGGGGGCAATGAGGCTCTTTCTTAGTCTTTGTGGAGTTCAACATTTTTATCAATGACTTAAATGAGAAAGAAATATTGAACAAGCATGCAGGTGTTATTAAGGTAGTTATCTGACTAATATTTTAAAGGGAGAAGAAAAAATTTGAAAGCTCCTCGATAGACTTGAATATAGGGCTGAAATTAATAGGAAATGAATTTAACAGGAAGAACCAATATAAAGTTCAATATCTGGGTAGGGAAAATGAAAATTACAATGGAATGGTAGGAGCACATGTTAAAAGGAACAGCAATATTATTTAGCTGGTATAAAGACTGATGCTATCTTGTAATCCATTAACAAATGTCCAGGTAACAGAAAATAACTATTCCACTCTACTCTGTCCCAGCTGGTTTCCATTTATCAAGACTGTTTAATGCAGTTATTTAAAAAAGATTGAAAAAATCAGAAGAAAGGTTACTAGAATAGTGAGATCTAGATACCAAGCCATATGACGAACATTTAAAGAATCAGGGCATAGTTAGACTAAAGAGGAAATGCTAGAAACTGTCGCAGTTTTCAGTACCTGAAAGGCTGATACATATAGAAGGGGAAGTGGATTTATCTTTTGTAATTTCAGAGGGCAAGACCAAAAGACTTGAGCTCTGGTGGTGCAGTGGTTAGAATGCAGTATTGCAGGCTAACTCTGGCCACTGCAAGAAGTTCGATCCTGACCGCTCAAGGTTGACTCGGCCTTCCATCCTTCTGAAGTCTGTAAAATGAGAACCCAGATTGTTGAAGCAATATGCTGACTCTGTAAACTGCTTAGAGAGGCTATAAAGCACCATGAAGCAGTATATAAGTCTAATTGCTATAGCCATTGTTATAAGGAAGTAGGCTCAAGATAGATTTCAACAATTTCTGAGGGCATGAGCTGTCAACCAGCAGAACAAGCTGCCATGGAAAGTTCTGAGTTCTTTTTCACAAGAAGTTTTCAGAGGCTGGCCTAGTAGATTTTACACTGAGCAGGGAGATAAACTACATAATGTCTAAGGCCCGCTCCAAACTTATGATTCTATGAAACTAGATTTCTATTTTGTAAAATGTAAAAATTAAAAACAATGTGTAAACACTACATTTATAGATATAATTTTTGCTGTCAGGAAATATATATTTCATAACAGATGCAGAAAAAAGTTAATAGCAGTTCATTTTTAGATTCGTTAAGACAAAGTATCCTTTGAGTTAAGCTTCACTGAGTAATTTCACAGACACATCCATGCTATTTTCTTGGTGACAATACAGACATGGGTAACCATTGCTTTCTTCTGGGGTTTTATTTTCAAATCCCTAGTCTAGCTTACAGCTTTTATACCCTCTCATCCAAGTACTATTTAATTATGTTCTTATATAGATTTTCAAATGTTGGACTTCAGGTATAGAGTTACTTAATAGTGAGATGAACAGCCTATAAATAATATAATAAATGGTAAATAAATAGTTACCATTTCCACCTAAGTTTTATTCTAATTGCTTTCGTCAGTCCTGTGATTCAAACCAAGTCATGCATCATTCTTTTATGCCCCTATAATTATAAGTATTGAATATATGAAGGTTCTAGTACATAGTGGATAAAACGTTAGTAGTGCACTTAAAGTCCACTGGAAAGAAGAGCTGACATCTGCCCTCATTGTAAATGACAAAATCTTTTGTAAATGCAACTTCAAAAGAATTCAGAGGTTCCCAAGAGCAATGCAATAGTTAAGCGAAACCATTTATATATTTTAATGTAATTTCTATTCCACTAAAAGTTGCACCCCAATATCTTACATTGGTATAAGCCTCCCTTTATGCAGATACAACACTTTTAAGAAAAGGGAATGGAACTTCAATCGTGTGGTTTGCATCCTGCCGTCCTGATTTTTGATTCCTCCTATGGTTATCTTTCCCCCCCTCCTGAGATTTTTGGGGTTTAGTGTATGAAGCTGAAAAATTTACTTGATGACAAACCACTTCTAAAGTCAAGAAAACTATCAATTTGTCCATGTGGTCACCAGGAGCTGACATTTTTTCTTCTTGCTTTTCTTAATAAAAAGAACACATTAAACCAAAAATTTAATTTGGAGAATGTTTATTTTGAGTTAATGCATGTGGTTTGTATGTGGGATGTGTGCCTGTTTAATAACATAAAGAGAGTGTTAAAAAGACTAAATGGCTGAGCTCTGCAAGTCACAAATGCTTAACTGGTGTTGACAAATCTCAAGAGTATCTGGGAGGTCAGAGAAGGCTACAGGGAAACCCACTTCATAGCATCTGTTGAAAACAAAATGAGAAAGATTAACATTTTGTCAGATATGTAGGGACTTCTTGTGTTGTTTCGGAGCAGGAGATAGTTCAAGATTAACTGTGGGATCTTAAAGTTTGGTTGTTCTGTGTTCTGGCTGATACAAAGTGGCTTTTGAAAATTTTATCTTCAGATTTCTTAATATTCTTTTTACTTCTGATGTAAAAGACTATACGTGTATTCCATTCAGAGCACTGAAACAAACCATATCCTCAAAGATGCTGTAAAACTTTGCTGAAGACCATCAGGAACCATCCTTCTAGATTTTATTTAAAGAGACTATGTGTCAGCTGGTGCTCCATTCAAAATCCAAGAAAGAAATGCTTAGACTCTTTTAATTAGAGAAAAGATATCTTTTACTGGAAGTCAAGTGGTAGCAACAAAAGAATTCTGAATCTGAGATAATAGGCGCGTAAAACACATATACAAAGTGATGGCAATGTTCCCATCCCTAATAGTTCAAATGGTTCTTCCAATTAAAATTTGTGAATGTCATCATGTGGACATCTTCAGGTGGTGATGACACTTCTGGCCATTGACCTTGGCATATTTTGATAAAGGTTTGCAGCTGCGCAGAGAATAGAAAGCTAAGCAACAAACAGAAACCTAAGCAAGAATGTACTCCCCCCCCCCGTTTATACAGTTCCACTTTGTAACACTTCCAGCTCACTTCCCACAACTATCCCCCCACCTCCCCCCCCCGTTACTTATGACAGCCGAAAGATGCAAAGGAAAGGGAGAAGGTCTTGAAGGCTAAAATCTTGAAGGCTGACGCGATGTTTATTAGTGTACTGCAGTGGTGGTATTCTATTGGTTTGGCACAGTTTTGCAGAGCCAGTAGCAATGATGAACAGTGGAGACTGATCCGGTTCTCTCTGCCGCTCTACTGTTGGGCCTACCTACCCGCCCGGGCTGCCATACTCACCTTTATCCGCTGAATTTGAAGCGCAGCTGCTATCCTCTTGCTGGATCCAGACCAAGGCCCATCATAGTTTAACACTTGATTTTTCATCAAGGCCAACCAAGTACTGCTAGGTTATTTGTAAGAAGAGGCAAAGATATCCTCCTCCCACCCTTGACCCTTGCAACTAAGTGCAGTATGGAGCCATTCTGTTGACAATTTGAAGTTAACAGTGAATCTTAAAGATCAAAGGCATTTGATAAACCTGTTCTCCATTAATTGATCCAGTACAACTGTTTCTTTGTTACTGTGCTGATTCACTTCCTATTTTTCCTTTATAATTTTCCCTGTAACTCAGGGCTGTCAAACTCACGTCCCATGGGTCAGATGCGTCACACTGGCCACACCCACTCCTGGTTTAGCGAAGGGGGAAAAGTTCCAATGCATCATGTGATGCCGCTATGACAATGCGAGTTTGACACTCCTGCTATAACTTCATTAAACTGTCATTAAACACTACTTCACCAATATTATTTCATGGCTCAAAAGAATTTACGGACATAAATATGATATAGGCTGATGTTTTGTTTTGCAATATTAATCAGAAAGAATCTTTGTAAAAAGTCAAGCAGGGAAGAAACTCCAAAAGAGGCAGTCAGAGTTCACACCAAAGTTACCAGACACCCTGTTGTTTATTCTGGGTTCAAGGTTTTGATATTACAGTGAGTACCACTGAGACTTAATTAAAATAACAATTATGGGGTTTTTTGCTGGTAAAATGTAGGCAACTTAGTGTGATAAAATAATCTTCACACAAGATGGTGATGGCCATGGGCAAACCACTTGGGATTGCAGAAGCCAGATGTCACTGGAATTCTATTTTAGTTATAATGAGGCAATGCATTTTTACTATTTCAGATGAAATAATTTGTCCTCAGTGACTTCTTATAATTTTTATAAAGAAAATTATTACTGTTACATGAATCACTACTATATGAGATAAATCCTAAAATTAAATAAATCTCACTGTATTTCAGATAGGTGTTGAAATACCAAACACTGCATTCAGAGACACATGAAACTGACGTAATTTTAACAAATCTGAATTTTAGTAATTAAGAAATCAGTTCCTCTTTTAATACCTCAAATCTATTATTAGAAGCAAATAACAATATTTACTATCAGTATAAATATTCACATTGCTATTGGTGTAATTCAGAAAAACAAACCAAGACAAAAATCCATAGTAACCTTTTAACATTTATTGCTTGGAGGTTTTATTGTATTTAAGAATGTGGAAAATACATGTTGAGCTAGAGTTATTATATTTCTGTCCATTTGAAATATCTTAGTATCCAAACAACCAGCTCTAAAAATCTTCCAATGTACATAAAGTTATATTTTCTTTGAACTAATAACAAACTACCATGAACATCAATTGTAACAAAACAAAAACATTATTGCCATGGATGTTGTACAGGCAGTTGAAGGATTTAATTCATTTTGTGTATAATGTGGAATTTAGTTCAGCCAATCCTTAAAGTTGTCAGTTGTTTGTGAAGGTATACTATCAGAGATTCAGTGTCTGCTTATCTATATAATAGCAGCAGTAAGTTAATAACTTTTTCCAAAATATCATGTAAATTCTTATTTTCTACATATCCATTATATTTCATATACGCAATAGCACTCAAGAGTATATTTTAATGCTTGGAGTTGCTAAATATATATTTTGGCTCAAACATTTTATTTCTGTGATATAAGAATTGAAAGCTAGGACCTAAATTGCTTTGAATATAAATCAAAGATTCAAGACTATGTAATATGATGACTGATATTTGACATATCATTATAATATTCAAATGTAACAATACATACAGCATGTCTGATGACTTGAAAACCTACCTTCAAAGTTTCCTTAACAATTTGGACCAATCAGATCCTTACAAATCTGATCGTTTTTCAGGAATTTAAAAACTGCAGTAAATTTGGAACAACTGAGTCTAGACGACGATACAAAACTAGCACAGAATTTCATAAAAATATAGCTTTCTTTGAATTACCACGAGCTTGGCTCCTGATGGCTTCTTAGAAAGGTCCACATAATTATTTTCATGAAAATATAGAAATGGTTTGTTTGCCTTCTTCCAGGATGTGATCATTTTCAAAAATGAATTATGAGGTTATTTGTTACATTACTAATTAAGACATTTGTGCAATTCTTTAGGACAAAACGATTATTTTTTAAAAAGTGAGATAATATAATCAAATATTACAAAATTAAAAGAAATCCTTATAAACCTTCCTGATTCTAGCTTTCTAAGACATGTAGCTACTACAATGAAGTAACAAGCTTTCAATAGTTTTCCTTAAAAAAAAATTAAAAGCAAAGGCCTTAATTACCTTTGAATGACATATTTTGTGTTTACTCCAACTGGATCTCATCGACTCTCACTCCATTTAAGTTTCCCCTTAGTTAAAAAGGTGATCAACTAAATACTTCTGTTAGAATCAGGAAGCCTGCACTAGAATAGAGATGAAATCGTTGATAGAAATGTTCAAATATGCCTTATATCGTACTTGGAAAATAAGTCAGGTGAGGTTTGCTTCTTTTATTATAGTTAGTAGGATCACAGAAACAATACAAGACACCATGTTCTGTGGGACTAATAAAAATTAAAGCATTTAATCTCTGGTTACAAGAAACAAACTACAAAGTATTTTCATTTGTTTTAGCCAAGACTCAAGACCAGGGGTGTCAAACATGCGGTGTCACGTCATCACATGATGTAACTTTTTCCCCCTTTACTAAAATGGGGGTGGGCGTGACCAGTGTGTGACGCATACGGCCCGCAAGTTTGACACCCTTGCCCTAGATGGACGTTACTTCTAGGTATATATATTGTGCTAATTTCTCTTAGTGTGAATAAGTGCTAGTAAAGAACCACGCTCTGGGAAACAGTAACCAACTTTACTTCAAGACAGAACCTGGCAACAAAAACATAATGGACAAGAATGCAATGAGGAATGATTTAAGGTATACTTGATAAACATTTCACTTTAAGATTGAAACAAAACCATTTAAAGCAGCAACTTAATTTGTTTCAACATATAATATATAATTATACAATTCATTTAGCTGAGATAAGTTATTTACTTCATTTATATAAACAGAAAAAGCAGTAGAAAGTGTGCAAACAATGATGCTCCAAAACAATAAATTTTGAACGGCTATGATAAAGTAACAAACTTGTACTTGTAACAGCTACTGATTAAAAAACAGACTCTGTCCCTGTTAGATGACATGGTCTGCAAGTCAAACAGAAGAATACAAAGTAGACTGGCCTTAGTCTCTTTTAAAAAAATCATAAATCCAGAAGGGGTTTTGTAAAGATGCTATATTTTGTATAGAAGAGTAGAAAGAGTGTTTCAAAAGGCACTTTTGAATTTAAGACAAGTAAGGTATGATTTCATAGAAAGTTAATAGTACAACTTAAGACTCCTTTCCTTAAGTGGTTTCTTTATAATGATAAAAAATGGATTCAGCTCATAATTGAAACTTGACCTCTCTAGTGTTTTTTAAGCATACAATAGAAAGATCTAGGTGTAAAAAAATGGCATTTTTTGCAATTCCACACTGTCAGTGAGTCACTGATTTTGTGAATGAAGCTGTTTAAAAGCCTTAATGTTTTTTTAAAAAAATACTTTTTGAACACCTTTACATGAAAAAGAATCTATAGAGGTTTAATACATTTATATAAAATATCAGATATTTTATCAGGTATAAACCATGAGCATTTCCTTTGGAAAATTTCTCACCTACTTGCCAGTTACCAAAGATCACAAATATTCATATCAGTGCAAATCTATACTTCCCTACTACAGAAAACCATTCACCCTTAAATACAAAACATTTTGATTCTGAAATGACAAGTTAATTTGGTTACATCCATCTACCCTGCCAAATTATTATCGTATTCATTATTGGAGAAAGGGGAGGAATTAAAGCTGCTTGTGCAAGTATCACTACAAACAGTCCTTCTTATAGAAAAGCTTCTTGATTCTCCCAGGATAGAGAAGATCCTGGGCTGAACAATGGATCTCTGTGGGTGGTTTGATTACTGATCTTCGAGCCAAGAAGGAGCATCCACTCCAGGTATTTTCAATTTGATATGGAATAGTTTAAGGGTCTGTTCAAGCTGTTTCTGATTTCCTGAAAAATAGGCTGCAATGGCATTGTGGAATAGAACAAGCTGATTGTGCAGCACCTTCACCTGTGGAAAAAGATCAAATTGAAAATGAAAATATATGTACAGAATATTGAAAGCTGATACTTGAGGAATAATGTGTATGTGTGTGTATCATAAATTCTCTCTACAGTGGAATGATCAGATTAAAAACAAAAAAAATCAGATTCAGCTACAAAAGCAAATATCAACTACCATTAATACTGACAGCCAAATTCAATGAAGAGGCTGTGTATGATAAATATAACCTTACCCGCATAGCTGCACATAACCGACTATACTCACATGACCTGCTAAGTATAATTTGGCTTAGTGACAGATGAGCAGAACCCTGCCACAGGCTCTTCCTGTGAGTGGGTGCACTGAATGAACTATGAATGACATAAATCATAGCTAATTTGGAGGGCTATGTGTGCAATCTTGCTTATTTGTAGTCATCCATGTTACATCTTATCACCACACACAAATACACCCATTGTTTTGTTTGCTTGTTGCTCCAAGAGTTAGGGTTGTTCATCAACACATCATTTGATTATTTTGTCCAATAGATACGCTGATCAGGTGTCTGTTTTATCAGTTGCATCTGTTTGTTTTCTGATTACTGTATTTAATTATCAACAAGCATGCATCAATTCAAGAAAATATTGGCGTAAGCTTATCAGTTGGATAGAGATATGAAAGGATAATTTGTAAATAACAAAACTGTACTGATTACTTCAACACATCGCTATTATCATTCAATAAAGTTTTAATTCAGCCAAAGAAAGTGAAGACAAAAATATGAATAGTGAATACATAGATCTATAATCTATGCACAAAATAGTGTCTATAATAGTGAGAGCCACTATAATATACACAGGTAGTCTTCAACTTACACCAGTTCATTTAGTGACTGTTCAAAGATACAACAGGATTGAAATGGATTTATGACAGTTTTTCACACTTATGACCACTGCAGCATCCCCATAGTCACATCAGAATTCAGATGCTTGGGAACTGATTAATTTATGACGGTTGCAGTGTCCTGAGGTCATGTGATCATCTTCTGTGACCTTCTGACAAGCGAAGTCAATGGGGACTTAACAACTGTGTTACTAACTTAACAATTACAGTGATTTACTTAAGAATTATGGTAAGAAAAGTCAAATGGGGCAAAAATCTCTTAATAAATGTTTCATTTAATCATGGAAATGTTGGGCTCGATAGTGCTTGTTAAGTCGACTACCTGTAATTTGAATATTTGGGTAACACTAAGGAAATCTAGATATAAAACCCCGCTTGATCATGAAGCTTGCTCTTTAGGCTCTTGGCTAGTCATTGGTTGGGATCTTTAATTATCTTAAGTCATTACGTGGGTTATTTTTTTGATGGGGTAGATTTTTACCTAATATATGTTGTAATATTGAATAAGAAACGAGCTAGATTCTCCTGTGTCTTATTATTCACCAGATTTACTGAAAGGACAAAAATGATGTTACAAAAATCTTTGTAAAATGAATATATTTACTATCTCAATTATTTTAAATTGGTTAGGATACATAATCCTTGATCTTCTTGACAGTTTCCTTTTGGAACTGTCTGCCTGCTTTTGTGATGCAGAAGAAATGTATTTAACTTTTAAAATTTTGCACATGTACTGAACACTGAATGTTTTCCAAACTGCAACCTCTTTCCCCAGCTCTGAAAAGTGCACTGCAATATCATCAATGGGAACCAACACATTACCATCAAAACTCCCTTAAAATTCAGGCCCAATCTACTAAAAATAAATTATGTATTTATCCAATTCATATGGCTGCTCGTTTTAACAAGTGACTCTGGGCAGAGAGCAAAGTTAAAATAAAATACAATTATATACATTTCAAAAGTTAAAAGACAAAGCAGTTGATCAAGATCAGCCCAAATAACCAGCGTAACCAAGAACTGAGTTCCAGAATCAGGTCTTCAGGGCCTTACAAAATATCTGCATGGTCAGGGCCATTTCCAGAAGATGTTCCATAAGGTGGGTGCTGCATCAAAAAAGGCACATCTAGGCCCTGCCAACTAATGTTCTTTGGCCAATAGGATCCCAAGCATGCTTAACTTGCCTAATTGGATTGGATGGGTAGAAATAATTGGGGAGAGATGGCCCCTCAAGTGACAAGATAAGACATAAGTCTCGGAAACTCCACTGCCAACCCAGCCACACAATCAAACAGCTCAGGCAGGCAGAGTATGCAGCAGGAGGGTACATACAATAGCAACAATCCTATTAATCCCTAGAGCCCTTAACAAATAGGATCTTGCACCTAGCAATTTCAGTGGCTTAAAAGATGTTGGTGAAGGCCTACACTCTGGCAGCTCAAGCCCTATCCCTGTATGGAGTGAGCTCCCATCATTTGCCTCAGCTCCTGCCAACCTAGCAGTTCGAAAGCATGGAAATAGATCAATAGGCACCATTTCAGCAAGAAAGCAACAGGGTTCCATGTTTTGCTATATGCTCTGTACTGCGGCATGATGCCACATGATTGCAGAAACATCTTTAGAGCAAGCTGGTTGAATGGCTTAGAAATGGAGAGGAGCACTGCTATGACTAATGGAATACAACCCACAGGGACTCCTTTATCTTTGCTATTTTACATAACAATTTGTATCTGTGGGACAGTGTTTCTGGGTGCCTCCCAAGTATTTCAGATGACTACTGCCACGTTACTATCTCTATTGTGTGGTCTTGGGTAATCTCACATCTGGAACACAGCTGATCGCACATCTGGAACCCAGCTGGGCACATATTAGAAAAGGGACTGCTCAACTTGGGCACAGCCAAGTTTCAGTAATACATGGTGGATCAGCTTTCTCATCTATAATCAAGCCAACAAATTATGAGCCTATATTCAAGTTTACCCAATGTCATATTGTCATTTCTGAGCATGTTACTATAAAAAAATTAACCAGTAAAGACATGATACTGCTGTCCTACATATGTAGTATTAGACCTGTCCTATTTAGATGGACTCTGGATTAGATGTAATTGATGCATATTTTGGAATTTTTCATATTATCATTACCTAAGCACCTGGGTCAAAAAAAATCTTTTTTTCTTATTGAAAATAAATATTTTAAAAAAAGAAAGCTTATGTAACCCTGAAGAACAAGAGGCAGTAATTGTTATATTTCCTATTATATTTCTCTTGATTAAGCCAAGGAAGAATATGTGCATCCTCTAATAAATCAGACTGAAAAGAATTTCCCAGAGAAATGCAAATACCTGAAAATGCTTGATTGCAAATCTCCACCCTGCTAGCATAACTCAAGGGAAATCTTCATGTCAGGCCAATCTGGTTCAATCCAGACACACTGCCAACTTCCTCACATGACTAACATTTCTATTGTCTCCAATCTCCATTTTCAAGTCTTAAGATCAAACCCCATAGAAAATCCTTTCAATTCTTCAGTTGAACTTTTTAAAAACCCACTCTCAACCACAGCCTGGATGTCTTGAGTGCTTTGCAACCTCTGTTTGAAACCTTAAAAACAGTAATTTGAGCTGAGATTGAAAGAAAAAAATAGTTTTTCAAGACATTCTACTGGAATGTTTCAGTGTTCCTTATTCTGAAGGACGAGCTGGAGATTGGTCTGTCACGTATCATCCCCAACCAATTTCATGATCAAGTTAAAATGTTATAATGTAAATTACCCATCCCAAAGTTTTCAATAGTTTAGATTACAAGATTTTATTAAGCATACTTTCCAACTATATAAACTAGAGGTATTACAGAAATGTTGCAACACATCACACTAAGACTAAGTGTGGAAAAAGGTCTTGAAGTGAAGTGTTCATAAATCAAATAAATAAAAAATGTTTATACTCCTTAACTAACTTTCTTCCATAATTCTTGCTAGTCCGTGTCTGTTACATCTACAAACTGGCAAAGCAGATTTGTGTGTGAAATACGTGGGATGGCCATACTTAAAAGTAATTTGCAATTACAATAATCAGACAGCAAACCTAGACACCACTATGTTTTACTGACTGAACAGGATTTTAAAATCCAGTTTTATGAATTAGACATATCTATGCAGTTATACTGTATTATGCAATTAAGACATATCCCATAATAGTTCTGGCAATACTTCTACATACCTACAAAACATCAGGAAAAAAAAAACAAGTAAAAAGCTTGTAGTGACTTTATAGAGTTACATTCCAGGCAGTTAAACAACTGGTGTCTCCATAAGACTAACTGGTGATGAAAGATGAATGGTACTATTAACAACCTAGACAAACAGGACATAAAATGATAGCACAGCAAAAAATTGAACCAATTCAACTGTTCCAACATTTTAATCTTTTGTTTCCATTACAGGTGAAATAATTTTCATGGCATCAAATGAAAGTTTCCTATTCTTTTTATCTATTTCAAGTTGTTGATACCCCCATAAAGTCCCACTTACATTGTTCCTCTTAGACTACCTAGTAACTCAAAATATTGTGTGTGTGGGTATGCACCCCGTTTCACTGAAAATAAAACCCTGTCTTATTTTTCTTTTGCCACCAAAAAGGACACCAGGTCTTATTTTTCAGGGTGGATGGGTTGGAATGTCATCCACTGACTCACCTCACTTGCGTGCGCCACCCTCTGCCTCCTTTTCACTATCAGAGGCCTTCAGGAACTTCCTTCAGCTTTGGATAGTTGCACCGGACTGATCTGGAGCTCTGTTATTGGCTACAGAGGCCTTCAGGACAGCCTTGCAAACAGAAGAAAAGGGCCGAGGTGTGCGATGCCTGGCTGCAACTATCCGAAGTTAAGTAGTAGAACAACTCCACTATCCCCCATTCCCACCCTAGCTTAATTTTTACCCATGCACCCTGGAGTTGGCGGGATCTTAATTAGGGCATTTTGCAGAATGGGATTTATATTGGGCACATGTGTAAAAATCAAGCTAGGACTTACTTTCTGAGTAGGTTGTATTTTGGGGGAAACACATGTTATCTCTCCCTCTCCTCCCCCCACCCCGTATGTGTATACACATACATACCACTGCATAAGAACATAAACTTGAATATTACCATAAAAGATACCGTTTATAAGATACCGTTTAGTGGAAATATTTTGGTTTAATTCTTTTTTTTTTCCTTCAGGTTAGTTTTTTTTATATGCAATCTCTTTTCCTCCAAAATTCAAGTCAGAATTTTCACAGGATAATTTCATCTATTATGTCCTCATTTCACAATGGAAAAATATTTTCTTCTACTGAAGACTTAAAAGTACGGTGCTCCATTCAAAATTCAGGAAAGACATTCTTAGACTCCATTATTATAGAGAAAAGGACTTTTACTGGAATTCAATTGGTAGCATCAAAGTAATTCTAGATCTGAGGATTTACACACAAAAAACACATATACAAAGTGATGGCAACATTCCCACCCACAATAGTTCAAACTGTCCATCCAATTGAAGAAGTGTATCATGTCATGTGGGGCATCTTCAGGTGATGCCTATTTTGATAAAGAGCTACAATTGCGCAATAAGCAAGCTAGGAAGCAGAAACAATAAAGTTTTTCCCCAAGTTATACAGTTCATTCTCAAAAACCTCCAGCACATTCCCCACCCTCACAAAGGCCAATTATTTCACCCTCCCCCTGTTACTATGATAGCCAAAAGATGCGAAAAAAAGGAAAGGAGCTTTGAAGGCTGACATCTATTTTCATCTTGTTCATCTTGTATCCATGAACTTTCTTATTTAAAACTACAAGAAATTTATAATCATAAAACTCAATTTGAGAAGTAGATTCTGGACATTCAGGACAATGCCGTATCTAATGCATCAACACCCTTTTCCAAATGATAACTATATTAAAAGGTTAATATATGCAATTGTTAAATGCTTTCCCACTATATGGAAAAATATCCTATCTAGCCCTTTTTAGACATAAGAGTATGCAAGTTCATGGAATCAGTAGCATGTATATAGTGTTATGTGGAGTTACAGCTTTTGCAAATCTGGGCTTTCTGAAAGAACTTCTGCCCCCTCAAGGCCCAATTTTCTTAATCATAGTTCAGAAACTATTATAGGTAGCAAAGTGATAACAAAGTGAATGATTTGCTTGCAGAAAGTATTAGATTCCACTCCAACCAGATGAAGAATTAGAAGCAACATTTTACTGATTTTGTTCTTTTCCACTGAATCAGGGAGGTCCTATCCCTTTTCCAGTAATAATTAAAAACATGTATTTAAAAAAAAATATACTCCATAATATTATGCAACAAAACGTATTTATATAGCTAGTTTTGGATTCCTAATTCAATTGCTTGATTAGAAAGGCTTTCAGAGCCCAACTTAGTTTTATTCCTGATCATTCAGCATTCACTTGACAGCAGTCACCCAAGAGGCATTCCTAAACAAACAAGGCACAGGAAACAATATGCTGCAGCTGATAGCGGTATCCCAATCACAGGACTGGCAACGCACACTGACTAAGAGAGCTATTGGCACTGCAATTACACAAATATGTATACCCTGGAACTGGAAGTGAGCTAACAGGTGGAATATTTTAGTGTGAAGCCCAATTTATTTTTATACAGACTACATGACACATTTTTATAGATACTTTCAAAGATGAAAGCATTAATATTTGTAGTTACTGGGTCACATTAACCCTTTGAGGAATACAGCAATTATTGTAATATGTGAACATTTTATATTTCTGACGGCAGAGAATAGTTTCATAACAAAATCTGACAGCTGCAGAAACAAATAGAAACAGGTTAACTTGCCTAATAGAGAGGACCACGTAGTTTGTCATATAGGGCAGGAAGGAGAAAATATGGAACACATTTTGAATAAAGACCTTATTCTTGAAACACAGTGGGTATTGAACTGTTTACTGTTATGGCTTAGCTGGACTGGATCTGTTGTGAGCTTGTCTAAGTGGTTTATTTCTGCTTGTGATGCCTGTCAAAATCTAAAAGCTGGAAATTTATATAATTTCTACAAAAGTGCTTTCAAAAACATGTGTAAGAAACTTGAACCAAGGAAAATGAAATTTGGTACACAAGTAGCCCAAGATGAATAATCAACACTCTCAAATTTGGCACTGAATTGTTGAGTCATTTTTTAAAAAAATTCTAAAGTTAGTATGCTAGACGAGTCAATATATACATTGATGAATATACTAGGCTACTTACACTAGCAGGTAGACTATTCTAAAACATTCTTCATTAATTTATGTCAATAGTTATCAACAATTTACCCATGGTATAATTAATATAACATAATAATGAAATGAAGTACAGATCTGGGCATGGAAATAACCCTATGAATCCCTTTGCCCTCACTTTTTATGTCTGCAGTATAAACTAGCTGGTTTGGCACTTTGACCTCCTTAAGCACAAAACTTAATATTCAGGACTGGGAGAAATAAGTATCAGAAAAGGGGAAAACCATAAATATATATTGCATTTAGCCATACCGAGTTAATAGTAATCCAGTTATGAGTTTCACTGAGATGACCAACACAATATAGCTGACAAGCTCCTTTTTGATTGTAAAGAAAATACCGATAAAATTCCTTCAACAGGTCAATCAAGGTTCTAGTAGTAAAGTATGATATACACACTGGCTGCTAATAAGCACTTACTCTAAGTCAAAGCAAAACATTTGAGAAAGGTGTGAATTTAGATAGACTTCCTTTCCTGCATCACCAAAGCTTAATACATAAATAACATTTCCTGCAGATTTGTAGGCAAAACAGGACATACGTGACTTTTTTGCTTGTTTGAAGGAAGAAAATCTCTTGAGGCAAGCATAAGGTAAGAAAAACAGGCTCTCCCTATTTCCATAGACATTTTGAGTTTTTAAATCTTGGTTTTGGAGGAAAAATCATAAGTAGAACGAAGAACAAATTGGTTGCTTCATTTAACAATTAAATGCAAAAGAAGTCCACAAATCTGTCAACTGATTATTCAAAATTGTGGAACAAAATTAATCTGAAATGTTTTTCATTCATGTACAGAGTACCTGTGGCTATAATTCACCATTATGAGTCTGCAAAAAACATATTGTTCCTTTGGGGTTGGGAAGAACAGATCATTCTACAAGTTCCATTATATTCACAAGAAAATTACTTGAATGAAAAGTTTATGATCCACAGACCAGTAAAACAATCCATTATAGCAGTTAGGATCTTCCTTTCAGTTACAATTACAGGTTCTAATAAAACCTATAATTTTTTTAACAGATGAATCATCAACATTAGATATCAAAAGAGGAATCTATAATTCTTTTAGACTAGAAGTAGGGATTTACAGGAGGAATTGCTCCTTCTGAAACTAATTAAAATCAAGCATAACATAGAGAAGATAAGGATAGATTTTGCCCTCTGCTGTCTGCTCCTTTATTCATTAGAAAAAAATATGTAGAAATGAGTTCTCCAGTAGCAATCTTAAGTCACAATGTAAATTGTAGTTCTACATGCCTTGAGACCATCAATTCACTGAAGACTTCTGTACAGAAATAAACAAACTTTGGCACTAAAAAGTTTTATATCACATCCTTTGAGGATTTTGCCCAAACTTCACAGGACTACACTTAGCTATAAGCACATACCAAAATTTCTAAACTGGCACTCCTTGCTTCACTTGAAAACTATTTCTACCAAAAGTGGGAATTCGACATTTCAGAATATAGGTTGTCCTTGACTGACAATGACAATTGGGGCCTGGTTTTTCATCTCTAAGCAATGTGGTCATAAAGCATGCTCATATCATTTAGTGATATCATATCGTTTAGATTGATGTCTTGCAGGGCAGCGTTGACTGAATCATATGATCATGAGGCAAGGCAACCTCCTGCTGGCTTTCCACAACAAAATCAGTGGGAAAACTGGCAAGAGGTTGCAAGTCCCAAGCCCATAGAGAGATAAGTAGAGAAGAGAATGAGGGGTGTGGGGAAGGGTTGGGGGGAATACACAGGAGGTATGGCATGGGGAAGGGGTGCAAAGGTGTGGGTGGTTNGAGAAGAGAATGAGGGGTGTGGGGAAGGGTTGGGGGGAATACACAGGAGGTATGGCATGGGGAAGGGGTGCAAAGGTGTGGGTGGTTACATGAGAGGCATCATGTGGGTCAGAAGAGTGCACAAGGGAGATTCAAGAAATGCTACCTAGGTCAGGGAGTGTGCCTGAGAGGGACTGGATAGGTTGGGATGTGCATGGAATGCATGAGGGGTTGAAACCTAGGACAGTGGTGCTGGGCGGAATATGTGGGAAGGGAGATTTACCTGAGACCCTCCTTGCCAACTTCCCTATTGACTTTCTGGGGTAGTTGGAAGAAAAAGACTGCAAATGTGATCGCAGGCTCCTGGCAACTAGTTAAAGGATAAATGGACTGCCAAGCATGCAAATCACAATCATGTGACTGCAGGGATGCTGAGGTGGCTGGAACTGTGAGGACTGGTAAAAAAACCCACCATTTGTTCAGCGCCATCACAACCTGGAGTACTCACTTATTGACTAGTCATATAGATAGTCAAGGACTATCTGTTTTCATTTCTTTCATGCTCACTAGGAAGAATTACAGATATCTGGAAATATGGAGATGAAATCTGCATTTACTAAAACACTAGCTGATAATCCGGCGTTGCCCGGGTATTTATATATCCCAATCATGTATTCGACAGGAAAATCCTGTAGTTGGGAGTCACGCTGTTGTACCGTCTCTGGCGCAGTGTCGCAAGTATTTTTCTCCTTGGGAGTTTCTTGTCTATGCTGGTGTTTCAGTTTGTAGTGTTTGATTGCACTTGACCAATCCCCTGACATTTCCTTGGAGGGCTGAGAGGGAGAACTATGAAGTCATTACCATGGCAACTCCACTGTGCTGTACGGTAGAAGCCATTTTAAGGCACACCCACCCACACCCCGAGGGGTATTAGGGGTATCTTACCCACACAGTATTTGTTTCCAGAGGATAAGTCATCTGTGTACCAAATTTGTTTGATATTACTGAAGGCGTTCCAGAGTTATGCTGGAACATACACACATCCATTTTTATATATATAAAAATAAATAAAAAATAAAAAGACAAAAATAAACCCTGAAAATACATATCAGACTCAAATAATAGTGTTGATAGTTCCCAGGGATTCTTGACCGGATTTGTGCGCAGCTTGTGCACATTTGTTGGGAAGACAAAAATAATTTATATTAATATCTGAAGAATTGCAGGTAACATATCAAAGAAATGAAATAGTCTGTGTAATCTTTAGGAGTACAAAATGGCTTGATGCCAGGTAATCAATTAATCAATTACTTAGTAATATTTATACACAGCAGGTTGAATTTATTTGAAGCAGAAAAGGACCCAATGAACTCAAGGGTTAAGGTCATATTTCCCATATTATTCATATTTAAACATTGAAAATTAACAGAAATTTAAAACAGTTCCTTACCTTATTTTCCTCCAAAAATTTCAATTTAACTGATACATCATTGCGCATTTTGTCATATTTCTCTTTATGTATTTGGAATAATTGTTGTGATTGCTCTATCTTTGGCATAGTATTAGCATCACGTGGGCCAAGATTCAGTTCTTCTAGATCTGTACGGTAAGCATCATATTCAATCCTGAGAATACAAGTATTAACATGCAAGATTTAATTAGAGAATATGGAACAGTGGTTATGGTGCTGGGCTAGAAGTGGGGAAACCCAAGTTCCAAATGGTTATTAACAATTGAAAGTTATGTATTTTATTTTGAACTTTTGTTGGAGAGAACATAAATCTAAAAATAAAAAAGCAAACTTAATTTTATATAACAGTTATAAAACCTTGTAGTGACCAAAAACTATACTCTTGTTCAATGTTTTATTATTATTATTTATGTTTTGGTCCTGTTGTGTAAGGTCCCTACAATCACTTTGTGATTAAAGCACCCAAGTGAATAAATTAGAACTTCAAAAAATCAGCCATTTCTGTATTGTTCACAAATTACAAAATTTTAATTGATTTTAACAGGACTGCTTTAGAATACGTCTAAATTTGATCCAACACTAAGTTGCATTAAGAAGTAAATTCGATGTTCAATAAATAAAATAAAATAAAAATAATATATAAGACATTACCTGGCATTTTCATACTGCTTCACCGTCAGTAGGGTATCCTCGATAGTTTTATTTACCAAAGTGTTCACACTAGCTATAAAAAAATTAATTGCGCCAAGCAGAGTTTCACCATTTTTAGCAAGTAGCTTCTGTGTATCTGCATTGTATCCAAATTCCTCCTGTTAATATATAATTTTGGAATACTTAATTCTTCTTTATTAAATTGTACTGGTATTATAACAGTAATCAAGATATTTTAATCCTCAATATGAAAGCAACCCAGTTAGCTTGCTGATTTGCAATATGTCTGTCTCATTGCAACTATGTTCTTCATTCACTTAGTACTCCCAGGAGCATAGCACATGCTTCTTGATTTCAATAGACCATTGAATGGGTTAGGGTTTTTTTCTGGGTATAAAATTCATGAAATACAGAATACGTTTACAAAACAATGAAGTCAATGTGTCAAAATAACCATCTCTAATCCTAGAACATTTTGTACGAACACTGAAATTAGCAATATTAATTCACATTGGTACGCAATGTGGAAGGCAGGCATTATTGGATTTATTTCCATTAAGCTACCAGTTAATGGACCCAATGTCTTTACCAGTTGGATTAAGCATAAATGTAGGCATTTCAGCAGAAAATGAAGATAATTAATACAAATGCGATCTTACATGGAGTTCTAATGATTTCAAACTTAAGTCTGCAAAAGCCTCTCCGAGCTGTCTTTGAGTGTGCACCATCTGGGAAAGCTGAGTTGATAGAGTTTGTGCCAGTTTCAGGACATTCTCATACTTCTTTTTGTTCTCCCTCAATATTTCAATTTGAGCTTCTAACTCAAGGTCTACGGTTCGAGATCCTCGGCCCAGCTTCTCTGAAATTATTTGACGAGTACACTGTAAAATTTGAGAGAAGTGCTTAAATTAAAATTTTCAGTTTCTCATCCATACAATTTATGTGAATTATTTAAATTAGGGATGTCAAACTCAAGGCCGGGGGGCTGGATGTGGCCCAAGGGATGCTTTGATCTAGCTCTTGGAGCCGCCCTGGAAATAGTGAAGGGCTGGCCCACGGTGCCTCTGTCATTAAAAATGGAGCCAGTGAGCGCTGCACGCAGCCCTTCTGAGCTCTGTTTTCACTGCCAGAGGACTGCAGGAGGCCATCGCATCTGAAAACAGAGCTCGGGAGACCATTTTCACAGGCAGAGTGCTCAGGCTGCCACAGGCACTCCTGACACAAGTGATGTTGAGCTGGTCATGCTCACTCTGGCCACCCCCCACCTCCTGAGATCAAACAACTCTGATGTTACCCTCAATGAAACTGAGTTTGACACACCTGATTTAAATTAACATCATCCATGTTACAGTGTTATTATAAAATTATTCCAAAAATATTTTTAAAAATTCTCTACATACCTTCCTAAAGTTTAACTATTTTAAAAAGTTCATCTAATATAAGAAAAAATAGCTGTGCTGAAAGTCAACTGAACAAGTTATTGATAAAATATTCTCATAAAGAATGCACTTATAATTCCTAAGTCACTAAAATAATATGTGGCAGGCCATAAATATGAACATTTAAAATATGGGAAGTATAAACTATACCCGATTTCAAATTCAACGTAACTTGCTGACAACTGTATTTAACAGCAAAATATTTAGTTCTAAGCACTGGTTAAAAGAATCACCAATTCTGTAGGACATACAGCACCATTCAATCACTCTATGACTGACCATGCATTGGGAAGAACTATTGAATCTTGTTTTCAAATCTGCTCCCATTTTGGGAATAGGAGGGCATTATAGTTAATCAACTGAGTAGTTTACTGGGAGATCTTCCGTCTGTTCAGAGAGATCCTTGCTCAACCACCCAGTATTAAACTTTTCAAAGGTTTATCCTCTACAAAATTATGGTCGTAAGTCGAGGACTACTTATAGATATCATAACTTCTCCAAACACACAAAAGCAAAACAAAAATGGTGGTGAGCTGTAGTGACACAATGGTTAGAAGGCAGTACTGCAGGCTACTTCTGCTGACTGCCTACACTTTGGAAGTTCAATTCTCACCAGTTCAAGGTTCACTCAGTCTTCCATCTTTCTGACGTCGGTAAAATGAGGACCCAGATTGTTGGGGCAAATATGCTGATTCTGTAGACTGCTTAGAGAGTGCTGTAAAGCACTGTGAAGTGATATATAAATCTAAATGCTATTGCTAAAAATACCACTTGTACACTAACTATATCTTCCGAAAATGAAAGACTTACAAACATGATAATTTCCAGGTTGAGAGGAATATTTCCATTCCATTAAGAATTTTTAGATGACAATTGTGCTAGATAAGACTACAATCTGAAGAAATGAAATGCTTTTTACCCATTTTGATTATAGATACATGTGTTTCTTAAAAGTAGGATAGTTATCCTAAAGAATTAATTCTTCCAAATTAAAATAACAACAAAAAAATTCCACTGGAAACTTTATGCATGGTGACATAAAAAATTATCCACCCTAAATTATTAATATGGAAACACAAATTGCCTTCCATTTGTCTCTAATCTTGCCTCTTTAATCTCTGTAATCTTGTCTCTATACAGGTAGTCCTCGACTTACGATGGCAATTGAGCCCAGCCTTTTTGTTGCTAAGTGAGATGAATTTTGCCCCATTTTATGACCTCCAGCCAACAGCTTCTGCTTCAGGAGTCCATGCCACCTGGCATAGTCAGGTTTTAAGTCTTTTCCTGAAGGCTAAAAGAGAGAAGGCGGATCTCACATTCTGTGGCAAGATATTCCAAAGGGTGGGAGCCATGATAGAAAAGGCTCTTCTCTGGATCTGACCAGCTGAAGTTTCTTGGCGGATGAGATCTGCAAGAGGCCCCTTTCTGCCAACCCAAGTGAGGTGAGATGATCTCATTGGGGAAAGACAGTTTCACAGGTATGCCGGACCCATGCCATAAAAGGCTTTAAAGATGATAACCAAGACCCTGAATGTTCCCTGAAAGTAAACTGGCAGCCAGTGCAGCTCGTGTAACAGTAGTGTTACCCTACAGGCCTCCAAAACTGTGCACGCAACTGCATTCTGGACAAATTGTAGGTTCCAGATATTCTTAAAGGGTGATCAAGAAAAGGTAGTAATTGGTGCCCCAATAAAGTTGTGCGAAGGGTTTCTTAGCCATGATTGCCATCTGCTCTTCAAGCAGGAGTTGTGACTCTAGAAGAACCCTTCAAGTTGTGCACTGGGTCTGTTTGTGGTAGTACCACCCCACCCAGAATTAATGATAAACCTCCAGACCCCAAGACTCCACTTGTCTACAGCCACTCTGCCTTATTAGGGTTCACAGTTGAAGTCCCCCATCCAGGCTCCTGCAACCTCCAGGTAATATGAAAGGGCAGCCACAAGCAAGAATGAGCAATGATACAAGTTTCAGCTATTCAGGAATTGTCAGATGGATACTTAGAATGACTCGCTGTCTTGCTTTAACCTACTTATTTAGGGCTGCTCAGTAACATAGTTTTTTGTAATATCTCAATGGCTTATTTGAATCCAAGGAAAGTGACACAGGCTTAAAAATAACCTTGGAAAAATAAACTATAGGACACAAATTGCTTTCCTTGTTAAATACTACTGCTGAAAAAAGTTTCTTCCCATTAAATTATGTAGCAAAGGAAGATTATTATTTTAACTGCATAAAAGCCTTCAAGTTGGAAAATGCAATATTTCATGGCAGGTGAAGTACCTGAATCACTCAGCCACTACAACGAAACTAATACAAACCTTGTAGGTATTTAAACTCCATTTTCTTACAAGCTCCAGTTTTTCCATGGCTGGATTTTTTACTTCCTCTGCTAGAACAACGGGTCCACTTTTCTGCTGCATTCTTGGATTGCCTATTTGGAAATCACAGGTAAGTGAGTCAAAGCTTATTTGGAGCTCTTTAAATGTATTAAAGAGAGATAGGACAACTTTATTTTCAGCATTGTACACAAGAGAATAGCACAATAATATGACTGTTTTTTGATAATTTGATAACACTAATTTGATAACTGGTAAAGTCTGAAAAATAACATTGCTTGCATTTAAATCACAGCTAGCAGTAAATTAGAATTAAGCAACAAAATATTCTGCTGGATTCTCATGTTTTGCATTAAGGGACAGTTAAATATTAAATATGGATAATTCTTCCAGAAAAGTGCTGAAAGGCACATCATCTCTTCTATTTTCATCACATGCTCATGTTTTACCAGAACTAACAGGCCACTCCTTTTCAGAGATGTAAAGCTAAATCAAAAGCTAAATTTTGTGATAAGGACTGAGAGATTCAGCCCATATCCGCTCCTTTGTGGCATCCTGCAGGCCTCAGTAGTCTCTCCACTCAGTACTCTCTAACATCTCCATGAAGCTACTGGATGAGATTATTTGCTACCAGGGGTTAAGAGGTCATCCACAGGCTAATAATAATAACACATGTCCCCCCTTAGTAACCAATTGATGCTCTCGCTGCCCTCTCACAATGCCTAGAAACTGTGGGAGCCTGGATGAGGGCCAACAAGCTTCGACTAAACCCTGGCAAGACTGAACAACTTTGGGAGTATGGAGCTCTGAGTTCTGGGACTCTTTAACATCTTTAGTTCTGGATGGGGTTGCACTACCCCAAACAAACCCAGCACCCAATTTGAGGGTACTCCTAGATTCTCAACTCCTGTTTGAAGAGCAGGTGGCAGTCACAGTCAGAAGAGTCTTGGCACAATTTCCCATTGTGCACCAGTTGCATCCATTCCTGGAATGGGACCTCCTGCACTCAGTCACTCAAGCCCTAGTCATCTAAGACCTGGACTACTGTGCTTTACTACATAGGGCTGCCCTTGAAGAGTCATTGGAAGCTACAACTGTTGCAGAATGCAGCAGCATGGAAAGCTCTTGGTGCTCACAGACTGGCTCATGTTACTTTGCTCCTATTTGAATCACTGATTCCAATGTAATATTAAGGTATTGTGGCTCTATTTTGGGGAGTATATTGTGAATTCCAAAATAGTGTATTTATTCCTCAATGTCCAATCGTGTCTGACTCTAGGCGTCAGTGCTCATCTCCATTTCTTATTATCCAATCATGTCTGACTCTAGGGGACAGTGCTCATCTCCATTTCTTAGCGGAGAGAACTAGTGTTATCTCAAGACAATTTCTGTGGTCATGTGATCATACACCAAGGAGCACAGAAATATTACTTTCCCACCAGTGGTACCAATTTATCTGAACTGCCAGGTTGGCGGGAGCTGGAGCAAGTAATGGGAGCTCATCCCATTATGAGGTGCTCGGGTCATTGTGTCCCCTGCCAGTATTGTTTAATATCTACATAAAACTGGTGATTAAAATATTATCAATATGTAAAGGGAACTATGGCTTCTCTTTTTTCATTTTACCAGAAAGACTGGGTGCTTTGAAAAAATGTTTAGGTATGATGACAGACACAAAAAGCACTGACAATCCAGATTGCCATAGATGGTTTTTCTTTTCATTTACCGGTAATTAATAATCTATTTTGGGAGTGTCTGAATTCCATTATAGTCCATCTAAAGCAGCATTTTCCAAATTGATAATGTCTAGATGTTTCGGATTATAATTTCAATCAGTATTGACCATTTACTATAATGGCTATGTCTTTTAAGACATTTACTACAATAGCTATGTCTTTTAAGAAACACAAGCCAAGAACATCTGAAGGATTCCAGTTCAGGGACATCTGGAGAATGTTAAATCCAGCAGGCACAGAAAGCACAAGTTACCTTGGTAGCAATTTGCAGGCCCTTTTGTTTGTTTAGACTGATATATATATAAAACCTAACTGTAATACTCACATCCTGGTTACTTTTAACTTGACACCTGCCAATGCGATTATAATACATCACTGCTTTGCCATTTCAAAGGTTTACTTAAAACTTAGAAGATTCTTTTCCAAGTGTGATGAATCAAATAAAGCCAAGCCTGTGCTTACAATACAGAATATTTTGGGTTGACATTTGGGTACCAGCACATCCAGAAAAGCTTGCTTGGCACCTACATTATAAACTTTTCAAAACCATAATAATATTAAAGAAGTACAAATCATTTTGAACACCAAACAACTAGTCTGAGTTGGAAGAAGTGGCTCTGAATGCAAAACTATGTCTGCAAATAATTCGGAGTTCAAAATCACATTGTTTTGAGCTTGAAATACTCCCAAGTTAGTCTACTTCGATTCAACTGCAAAATGACAATTTAAAATGACTGCATAAATTTGGGTTTGAAATATTTTGCATATCCCAAGTAAATTCTTTTTATTTTCCTACCCTTTTCAAACTTTACTATTTTATTATTTTTAAAATATACTAGTAGTTTTAGAAACTTTTTGAATTTCTTTTTTTACCTTTATGATGCTTTTCAACAGTGGTAGTTTAATTTTAATAAAACCAAGAATCATTGTTATTTACTTTTTTTAAAAAAGGTACAAATTCTAGCACAAATTCTCAAATTTGTGTTGATAAAGATTAGTAAATGTATTTCCATTACAATGATTTCTTTGACACAATCATTATTTAGTATGATGATGATAAAATTTAACACAAAATTTCATTCTAATTAAAATTTCTCATGATTCATTTTTACTGAATGCTTCTGTGGACATGCTTAATATTTAAGGAAGAGAGTATGCAGAAAAGAAAAGGTAGTTATTTGGCAAGCCAAAGCAGCATAAAAGGCAGCATTCTATTTAGCCATAGCAGTTAATCACAAGGAAGTATAGGCAAACATGGGAGTTAGTATTATATCAGCAAAGCCATTAACTGCTTAGACCTCTGAATACCTTTGGGAATAACTAAATCATTCCCTTGTCCAGCCAGTCTGCAGGCTGCAGCACTGCTAGGCGATATAACGGGAGACATGGGTAATGATGAAGGACCTAGAAATGGGACATATGTCATCAACATCCATCTTCATTTAATCAAGATATTTTTAAAGCACAAAATATTGGTGAAACTGAAGCAAATCTTGAAGTGAACTAGACTTTCAATTTAGGACTACTTTAAATAAAAGGCAATCTATTATATCCTTCATTTGGTGATTAAATCACATAGAGAGCTATTTTGTTTATACCCATTAGATTCTCAACCCGCTGTTTGTTAACAATTAGTAGCATGTCCATTTTACTGCTGAAATCACTGTATTAAATTGAAGACTACAGAATGCTTCTTTATATATGTGTGTGTGTGTGTGCGTGTGCTGTTCAGCTTCCTTCGGGTATTATCCCACGTCATTGTAGTGCTTTTAAAGTTGTTGCGTGTGCTGCTTCAGCTTCCTTCGAGGTATTATCCCACTCATGTCAGTGCTTTAAAGTTGTACAACATTTCAGCAGAATCTCATCTTGCCATCAATCAGGCTTCTGTATTGAGTTTGTAAAATACTATAATATATATGTGTGTGTGTGTGTGTGTGATGTGATGTGTGTTGTGTGTGATGCTGTGTATTGTATATGCGCTGTTCAGCTTCCTCGGGTATTATCCACACAGTCATTTAGTTGTGCTTTTTAAAGCTGTAGCAAAACGTTCGTATGTAGCATAGTGAACTCAATTTACAAGAAAGCCTGATGATGGCAGATGAGATTCTGCTGAAACGTTGCTACAACTTTAAAAGCACTTACAGTGACGTGGGGATAAAATACCTGAAGGAGCTAACTGCATTTCATATACATTACATACATACATACATACATACATAACATTACCATACATATGCCGTTCAGCTTCCTTCATGGATATTTATCCCACGTCACTGTAGTGCTTTTTAAAAGTTGTAGCAACGTTTCAGCAGAATCTCATCCTGCCATTTCATAAGGCTTCCCTGTGTGTCGAGTTCGTCATGTTGTATTCATACGAATATGTATTCATAATGAAGCTCAATACAGAAGCCTGATGATGGCAGATGAGATTCTGCTGAAACGTTGCTCCAACTTTAAAAGCACTACAATGACGTGGGATAACCAGTTACTAATAGTACACACTGAATTCTGTTACCTTGAAAAGGTCCGACTGCAATAGTCCCTTCCTTGGTACTGTCAAAGCCATGAGATGTGATCTGTGTTTCGGACAAACCAAGTCCAGCTGGCAAAGAACGCTTCAACTCCTTAGAAATGTTTGAATAAAAGGGAATATCCATGTAAAAATCCCAAATAAGGGAACACTTAGGCATAATAGCAGTCTTTAAGTCATCTTGAAAAATGTGCTCTATAGTCTGGAATCTATTTTATGGTGTCATGGTGTTCTATTTTAATGACAACACAATGCTCAATTACAACAGTTTCCAGGTTTAACAGACCCCTTGTGTACCCTAGAAGCCTCCCCTGACCCTAAAGAGAAAAGTCCAGCATACGCTTGGAAAAAAAAAAAACAGGAGGAAAAATTCTAGAGTTTAAACCTTGAAGGACTCATTGATTCCAAACTGGAAGACATTTTTCAAGACTGATACTAAGCCTTCTGCAAGGAAGAGTTTCCCAACACAGGGTTTGAAGAGCTGAGATCGATCACAGATACATTTATGAATAAAACTTCTATTATCTAATAGTTCAATTAAACAATTAAAACAAGGAATGTTCTGTCTTTTTTCCAGTTATGTTATTTTTTCTGGTTCAATTAATTTGCATTGTACCAAAATAATTTCCCTAGAGCTTCCTGTTTTTCAGATATGAAGGGCGACACTTCCTCTAGCCCAACTGAATCAGAGGTTTTTTATTTTTTAATTGAAATTGAATTACGGTGTCTTTAGTACATATCTTCACCACTGATACAGGTGTGTGGCTGGTGTTAGTTTTTTTAAAATATTTTTTTTCAAGTTTGAACATAAGAATATATCCTTTCTTCCCCTGGATCTTTTTATTTCTTTAAGTAAAGTTAGTGCTCTGTGCTATCTGGGGATTTCTGTAAATATCCCAGATTCTCTTTCAACCCTTTCCATGCTCATGTTCTGGCAACTGCAAAATATTTTCTTATTTCTTACAAAGTATCAAAATTTTACAACAATGAACAATAAGCAGGGATAAAGCTTCAATCTTTACAAGATTCAGTCTTTATAGAAAAGCTGTCAGTTTTAGTTTCAAAGCCCCAATGTTAATGACCATAATAGGCATGAAAGTATGCCAGAAGTCTGCCTTCATTGTTCATTTGACTGCTTTCAAAACTTAGAACATTTATGTAGTTTCACTATTTTTTTTTTCAATGTCTGGTTGACATGGAACACTTGCCAGGTCTTGTATTTATTCCATTTTAAACTAATGGAATGGTTAATGGAATGGCTATTTCAAAGTACATAATATTCAAAATCAGTACATATTCCTGAAGCTGTGCTTCATCTTATTTTTTCATTTAATACCAATATTTACTAGAAGGGCATCTGCTACAACACTTTGCCTCTGAGGTAACATTAATTACTTGTGACCTGGTTTGTACATAACAATGAGATATTAGATGACTTCTGACTTCTTCTGGAGAACTTTTTATTCTGGGCCACAATCTGTATAAATTTTGTCACTCATCGGAGATGCAGAATTTAAAATTTTAATTTGCTTTTGCTAAATGTGTAAACTTAACAAACTAATCTTTTGTAGTTTTGTTACTTACTTTTGCTGTATTTCACTCTGCACAACCACAGTCTTAACATGCATGTTCAATAACTTGCATAGCCCATAAACATCCCATAAAAACCATGTCCGTATTTTAATGATACACCAATTATCTATGTTGAAACGTTGCATTTCTCAACATTTTCACAGGACATTTATTTTCACCTTTTTTTCTCAGACTTTTGTAGCATTCATTTCTGTTCTACTTTTTTACATATCATGAATGCAAATATCTAAAACATTTGGTCTAGCATTCCTCACTTCAATTTTATCATCAATTCTATTTTAAATTTCACTCATGCTGCTAGATTGAGCTTCCTTTTAAACCCTCCACATTTTAAAAACAAAAAGATGTGAATGATTGTCCAGTTTTAGTTTATTCTATTTTATGAATAGCTCGAGAAATAAAATACTCATTTTTAATGAATAAGGCTTCTCCCATTAGGAAAATCTCGGCTACCCTAACACATTTCTTGGATTGCTTAATCATTAGTAAAATTGGATTATTGTAAAGCAATTCAGGGGATATTTGTAGAGTCATACCCTGTTATAGTTGTGCTCATGTATATCTTCTAATTCTCCATTGCTAGTCACAGAAATTTCTGCTACTGATGTTTTGGGGGACTCTTGAGCCATTGAACACACCTACAATATGAAAAAAATTGCATTAGCTTTCCTCGCACATAATTAATATCCAGCTTTTGGACATTCAGTAATTTTTTTCCTGGGGCAGGGCAGGAAATGGAAGGAACCTTGCTATATCCAAGGTGTATCTTGAGACTCTTCTGTAAGAGTTTTATGAAACCTGCTATTACTAAGCTGTTTTTGTACCTTCAAGTCTGTATTGACTTTTGGTGACTGCTTGGACTAGTCCTTACTAATCTTTTTGGCTTTTCAGAAGTACTTTGCCATTGCTTCTTCCTGGGGCTGAGAGTGAATGCTTGGCCTAAGGTCACCAAGGTCACTTCATGGCTAAGGCAGGATTTGAACTCAGAGTCTCTTGGTTTCTAGCCAGATCCCTTAACCTAGGGGTGTCAAACTAGATTTCTTTGAAGGCTGCATCAGGGTTGTTTGACCTCGGGGGAGGGTGGGGGGACTGTGGCCACCTTGATGTCACTCGTGTCAGAGCTGCCTATGGAGGCCTGAGTGTTCTGCCAAAGAAAATGGGCTCCCAATCTCCATTTTTGCTGACAGAGGGTTGCAGGAGGCTGTTCCAGCTGAAAATGGAGATTGGAAGCCAGTTTTCACTGTCAGAGGCACTGCGGGCTGGTCCTTTGCTGTTTCCAGGCTGGTCCCACAGGCCAGATCTAAGTACCCTATGGGCTGAATGTGGCCCACAGTCCTTGAGTATGACACCCCAGCCTTAATCACTACACAAATTGGCCCTCTGTAACTATAGTCTTGGAATATAAATAAGTAACTATGCATTCATTGTCAGAGTTTCCCACCCAAACAGTATAGTTATTTATTTATGAAATTTATAATCTAAAGTTACCCCTAGCATATGGCATATGTAGAATGAGATATAATCACAATATAAAATTACAATCTACCACAGTGGTTATGAATAAATGATGCCGAAAGGATGTAAGTGAATCACACCATAAGTATTAATAACTTAATACTTATTAAGTAATAAGTATTAATATTATATGTTAATTAAATTATTAATGTGTTACAAGCATATCTGATCATGCAAAATAGGCAGTCTCAATGGCACATGAAACTATATTGCTCAATTTCTTCCTTCAAACTTACATAGGACTAAAAGATGATCATTATAGTTCTCTTGTATCCATGTGAGTCTTGGAATGCTTAAAATGAACCACAATTACCTGTATCCCTTATCACTAGCTATTCTGACTACTGATAAAAGATGTACATTAAAAACATCAGGACGGCTTAGGGTCTCCGTTTGAACAAGTAATGTTTACAACAAATTTTAAGCCCATGTCACACTGCACTAACGGATGCAAAGAGGATGTAAAACATTAAAAAAAGCTTGCCATCCGTTGGGAAAACGCTATGCATCCGTTGTGTACTCACTGTATATGTGTTTCATACACTCTATTCTTTGAGCATCCGTCCACTGAGATTTCATCTGCTCAAGAAGTTTTGAGCTGCACAAANGGAAAGAGGGAGGAAACAAAAGGTACACGGAACATCTACACAGCGTTAGTAGCACAGAAATAGAAAGGATGAGCAGTGAACGGTTTGCATCCTACATACATCCTCTAGGCTTCCTACGAACATCCGTTTAACATCCCCGCTACATACTACCCACGTCCGTTCTTTTCCTTTCTTTTCCGTTCTGTTTATGCAAATTTTTGCCACTTTTTGGAGCGGATGACAAAGGATGGAGCCACCCCTGAAAATTTGCTCGTCCACTGTGTCCTTTTTGCATATGTTTTGCATCCGTCGGCCAGTGTGACCTAGCCTTTACTTCACTGTTTTTGTGATGGGTGGTTGCTGAGATGAGTAAAAAATATTCGGAATATAAATCAAAAGTATATACTCCCAACAGGATCACCCAAGGCATGAAGATATTACTAGGTACACAACTAAAGCAGGCAGGCACCTATGTCCGGCAGCATTAATGGGAGAAAGTGATCCTGTATTTTACTAACAAAATTACATGGATAGATGAGTTAAAGTAACTGACATAATGCCAAATGACTGGCTTCTCCATTGCTCAATATGCTACTGAGGAAGAACTTAAGACATTTAGGGGTAAGAATGGCTTTTTATTAATCTGACACCACTGGTCAATATAGTTAAGATGAAAAGAATAAATTATATCATGACATCAGAATGGAATTAGACATCTTCATTCCTAAATTCATAGTTCACAATACAGAACATGAAAAATAAAGATTAAATGGCATTGTTTTCATAATTAGGTGGAATATAGTAAGGCATTACTTGGGAGACAATATAGCAATGACCAAATAATATCAAATAGATTATGTGGACAACCCTTTAGTATATGCCACTGATGGAAAAGAGGAGGTTGATAAGTTTTATGGTCACGCAAGCAAGAAGTGATCCGTGTAGTTGGAGACTGGAATAACAAAATTTGAAATAATAGGGAGGAAACTGTAAATCAGTAGTTCCCAAACTTTTAAAGTCCACCACCCCCTTAGTGCTACAAATTCATCCTCAGTGTCCCCCACCCAGGGGTGGGATTCAAATTTCTCCCTATCCTCATGAAAAAAAATCTTATATATAGGTCAGGAAACCACAGTCTGAACAGAACATGGCAATACAGATTGATTCCAGGTTGGCAAAAAAATGCATACTTAAGCTTTTGGGCTGAAAGGCCATAGTCTAGTTTGGCCATTCAGATAACAGCTGTCCATCCTGACAATTCATTACTACTTAATTGATGCTGCTAAGAAAGCCTACACCAGTATATAACTACATATTCTTTCCTTATTTATCCAACCTATATGCCGAATCTATATTGAGGAAGACTGGATTGGAAGATGAGCATGGTTTTAACGTTGGAGGCAAAACATCAATAACCTGCTCTGTGCTGATGATGAAAATGCAAATGATCTGCAAGCTCTAGTAATGAAAGTAAGGAAGATGACCTAACAAAGCTGACAGAAAATCAAGAAGCACAGTGAAAAAATGATTAAAGATTAGAAAACCACAGGTAAGGTGTGACAACAGGTAAGGTGTGTACTGTTTCTGTCTGTTTCTGTTTTTGTTGTTGATATATTCTGTTACATTAATTATAAACCTATGACTCTTTTGATATGGTGTAATATAGGTAGTTCTCACTTATATGACCACTGGTTCAGTGGCCATTCAAAGTTGCAACAGTGCTGAATGAGGAGTCTTATGGCTAATCCTTAAATTCAGGCACTTGGCAACCAGAGCACAATTACAACACTTGCAGTGGCCAACACTCACATGACTATTCACAACTTTCATTGCCAGCTTCCCAAAGGCAAAGCTAGCAGGAAGTTGCAATCCATGGTCATGTGTCATCGGGCTTAATTAAACCAATGGTCTAATTAACAGCAACCACAACTGCCATTGTGATCATGTGACTTTTTTTGGGGGGGGGCTATATATCATCACTCAGTTGCAGATGGCAGTTAACTGGGACCTCTAACCTACTTGGTCAATGTGTATTATATCTAAGATCCATTTCTTTAGGCATTCAACTCTGATCGTATTACTACAAAAAATTATAATCTACATTCAACAAAGAAATTGGTCTATATGATTGTGTTTTCTCTGGATCTTTCTGTTCTTTGTCATTTAAAACTATACAATGCCACATCCCACATTGGCAGTATTGTCTTTGCCCTTTTAATTTCATTCCTTGTGTTTGTCAGTAGCTGCAACAGTTCTTCTCATATTCTTTATAATATTTAGCTCTCAACCCATCTAAATCTGATGCTTTTCCAAGTCTGACTTTTTTTTAAAAAATAGCTTCTTTTATTTCTTTGACACTGACTAGCAATATTAAGGGACCAGCACTGGAGAAATATGCCATGTAGCACTTGATCAGGTAGCAGTAGAGGGCTCTGAAAAAGAGTCAGATGTCATAATGTATCTGTATCTACAAAAATCAGAATCATGTAAGCAATAATTTTCCCTGTAACTTTTTGTGTAAGCAAAAATTGGTATTTGAAGGAAAGAGAACAACTAGAAGTGAGCATGATGGACATGCCTAGAGCAATGATGGATGCATCACTGCAAGGCCTGTTTCCAGGTTGTTTCCTGTTTCCACCCGGCTAAGGTTGACTCAGCCTTCCATCCTTCCAAGATCGGTAAAAATGAGGACCCAGATTGTTGGGGGCAAGAGGCTGACTCTGTAAACCACAGAGAGGGCTGTGAAAAGCAATGTGAATTTTATGAGCCAAATCCTGCTACAATGATATTTTTACAGATTACAGGAAATAGATATAATTAATTTGAAACTATTCTACACTTACTGTTTGTGGTAATGGCTTCACAAAACATGCACATAGAGAATGATCTTTTCCCACCTCCCTTTAAGTCTTATTGGTGTGAGAGAGAACTAATAGGCATTATTTATATTCATCCAATATGAAAGAACTTTCTGATAATAACTGTAATGCAACCTCTCAATGGAACTTGTGGTTTTTCCATCTCTGCAATTTTAAGAGCTACAATGACTACATTTAAAACCATTGTAATGTCTTTTTTTCATCACATGTTTACCATTACAGTCAATCCCATCTGTTATCCTGTACCTGACATATTTTTTTTCTCCCACCTCGCTGAGATCGCTAAAGCAAATGTTCTTAAACAAGAACTCTCTCTCTAAAATGTGCCAAGGGCAAGTTAAAAAGCTCAGTCCTGTGAGGGAAATTAGAATCATCCCTGCTGTCTAAAATCAACTAGAACCTAATCAGTTTCCTACTAAAGGCTTTTTTTGGGGGGCCTTCTAAATGGCTAGCAGCTCAAAACCGCAAGCAAACAACTGGTGTTAGCACACTCTTCTCAGTCTGTATGCCTCACTGTATGCCTTAGTCTCTTGTAATCCCTTCCTCTCCAATGAATGTAAGCACAAACATTAATTCTTTTGTTGTTAATTATCCCAATGCTGGGATGAGCATTCCAAAGGACAGGCGGTTAGGGAAAGGGGCTATACGAGGTGCCCTTTTACCTAGCTTCCTCATGAGTTGAGTTGCTGCTGTTTGGGCTGACTCAGCTGTTTGGGTCACATCCTTTTGACATTGTAAAGCAAAAGAAAGCTCAAAATTGTAAGCAGTCCTGGTCACATGATTTTTTCACTTAGTGACTTTGCTTAATGACCAAGTTGCTTGTCCCAACTATTTGTTTTACCTGTTTCCAAAACCCTGCTACATTCCAGGCCTTAACTGGGATGTTACTTTTCCCCTCTGAAATAATGATAATCTCTAATGTATCTACTATAGTTTTGAGACTGATATCTAGTTATATATACAACTAAAGTTTGTGTGAAATTCCAATTCTCTGGTCCTAAACCTAACAGCAGTCACACTTAATTCTTAAAAATGCCACGTGAAGAGAAACATTCCCAAGAATAGGATGAAGTACTATACCTTATTATAGCTTTAATCAAATAACAGTCATTATCTTTTGAGTCTACTCTGTCAGCATTATTTATTTCTTTTGCAGTACCTGTAGAATTTTGGAGTTATTACGAAGGGATGCCCCTTTTATGCAAGACCTTTGCTTTTAAAAAACACAAATATTCCATTTAAATATATTGAAACTTATAAACAAGTAATTACAATTACAATACAGTTGAATATATTACAAAAGTGCAGATTGCAAAAAATCCAGTTGTGCCACAAGTCCCCACAGATATCATTTGAAATTGTTCAGTGCCACCCTAATATTATTGGGGAAATATGCATTTGCAACAAACTGCTTATTTACAGACTATGTGTTTGTCCAACCTGTTTGCAAAGAAAACAATGTTTTCTAGTGTTAAGCAGAAACATATCACAGAAGTTTGTATAGTTTGGCAGGTTACTTGGCCAGGAATAATAGATAAGCAGCTAATGACAAGATTGTGTGTGCCTAACATGTTTTTCAAAAACATTGAGCTGACATTCTTATAATAATTGAAGATGCCCTTGAATTTATTACTGTACATATATATGCCGAAAGCAGCTAAAACTCATGAATATTGAACTGAAAACAATTTAAATGGTCCCAGAGTGCCCTCATGTGGAAGCTGTTGAACAGTCAAGGGCTATCATTAAAAATATTAGTTATAATGTTTCAATTGAAAGAAAATTAACAATTCAGATTGGTAGAATCAAATCAAATCAAAGCTAAACTTTTTCAGACTAAGGAGAATCTCCACAGATGATTACAGTTAAAGAAAATATTCCCTCTGCAGTTAATAATGTCCCTATTTTATTACCTTAAATATTATAATTACAGGTAAGTAAAATCTCATTCAAGGTCACATTCAAGTCTTTGAACTGCATTTCTCCTTAGCTCTAAGTATGGTACTTGGAAGCTGTAATCTGCCTTCAGTTCAGAATCCCCCAAAATACTATTTTATAATACAGGCAGTTCCTGGATTAAGAACATCCAATTTACAGACAACTTTACATATGACCAGGCTGCCTGTTACTCAAAATGATGGATGGCATTCTCCTTTCTCGAGCCAACAAACCGTTGATGCTATGCAATCTTTTCATGAACCCCTGAAGCCACACCTTTTTAATACACAACCTGTTTTCAGCAATTCATGAAAGCACTGCAAGACTTCAGCAATTTTGCAGCTCAAGGAAGGAGGACTCTGCCATTTTTAGTAATAGGTAGCCTAGTTCATAAGTAGGAACTCTACTTTATATTCAATTTTGAGTTAAAGAAAGACGTAGGAAAGGACGTCCTCTTAAAATAGAGACTCTCCCTGTACATCTTCTTGCTACTGTAGCTTATTTACCTGGTTTCAACAACCATGGTACTCTCACTAAAATTAACAGCAAGGTAGGTCCCTGAGCTTATTACAATGCCCAAGAGAAGGAATTTCGAACTGCCACCTAATTAAGTGTTTAAATTTACAAGACCGTGCATTAAGTTTTAGTCCTTTGTTGGTTTTTTCTACTTATCCAGTTATTCCATATTACTACCGTGCTAGAAGGAATGTGGTAGATCAAGTATTATTTTCAAACATGGGGCTCATATGCCCAAATGATTTGCTGTTAGAAAAAAATTATATCTTATTTCAAACTATTAAACTTTAGGATGGGTATAATGTGGGACATGAGGAATATTATTTCTACAATAATGGAAACATGTTTTATAATTAATTTTAATATTTACATTCATCTGAGTCACAAGATTTTTCACAGTGATAAGTTTCAAAGTTCACAATAAAAAAAACAACTGAAACAGTACATAAACTCCAAACCCCCAAATCTTAAAGAGTACGCTATTTAAAATAAATGTAAAAATTAAATCAGAAATTAAAAAATAAAACTGCAGCCATTGTAGGGCAGCCTAACTCTTAACTCTTACTCTTACTCCAAATGTTTGGTGAAACAGAATAATTGTAATGGTCTTTCCAAAAATAAATAGTGCAAGAGCTATTTGGGGCCCTGATGGTAAGTTTTTTCACAATAACAAAAACACTCAGGGTTAATGATCAGTCCCAGTTTAACCAGCCATGGTTTTCAGCATTTACTAACCGTATTTATTAAAAGTATAAATCTTTTTTTTAAAAATCCAGAACTTTCCAAATGCTCTATGTTTAAGCCTAAGCAGGCCAATTATAAAAGTCTTTCTATAATACCACAACCAATGAGACTCTAACCTTACATTTAGGTACAATGAGCACAACTCATGTAAGTAGTCCTTGACATACAACAGTTTGTTTAGTGACCATTTGAAATTAATATGAAAAAAGTTGTTTTTGACCATTTTTCACACTTACAACTGTTGTGGTCACATGATCAAAATCCAAACACTTGGCAACTGACACATATTTATGATGGTGTGGCAGTGTCCCAGGTCACGTGATCAGCTTTTGCGATCTTCTGACAAGCAAAGTCAATGGGGATGCCAGATTCTCTTAACCACCCTGTTACTAACTTAACTGCAGTGACTCACTTAACAAGTGTAGAAAGAGAGGTCATAAAGTGGACCAAAATTCATTTAACAAATGTCTGGCTTACAAAAAGAAATTTTGGGCTCAATTGTGGTTGTAAGTCGAGGACCACCTATATAGCAACAATGCTGTATAGCTGGAAATATTTTTTGTCACTTAATCTGAAAATTTAAAACTGTTCATTAATACTGTAGCAGAGTCAAGTATCTTTTCTGCATCTAATCAGGTTACTTTGCAAGAAAGTAAACAGGAACCAAATAAACTATTCCTCAAACTAAGAGAAACTGACCCTCCTACAGAAAAACTAACTGTTCCTCAAACATGGGATGAGAAAGAACACCATCTACCTCATGAGAATGCACCTGGAAGAGTAAACAGTCCATGCACTACATACTACACATTTTCCAAATAACATAAAATCCTGTCAAAGTAGGAGAGAGGATGGGGTTACCTATGCACGAATGAGTTAATTGGTAAGCACTGAACAAAATTTGGATCAATATGCACCCATTCTGCAAACCTGTCCGATAATAATACCAACAGTGCCTGGCCCAAATGCAGGAATATTTTTAGCTTATCATTTTTGGATTAGCATCCATATAATAGAGGTGGAATTCAATTTGTTTTTCCAGTGTGAGCCTGTTAAAGGATTAGTTGACTTATGAATAGCTATCACTATATGTATCACCCAATCACCTCAGAGTCAAACTGGATTTCTTCTGGAGCCTGGTGAGATTCATCAATCATTGGGGAATTCCTGCTGTGTTCTGACATACCTGAAATGAAACAAGTTGAACATGCATTATTTATTTAAAAAAGTAACTAAAGGTATTCCAATGAAGCTCCCACAAGAGTGTATATCTTGCTTTATAGTATATGCAAATATGAATATGTATTAATGTCACACACACTACAACACAACATATATGAAAGCCAATTTGGTGCAGTGGTTAAGGAGCTGGCCTAGAGACTGTGAATTCTATCTAGGCCTCCCATGGGCATAAAAACTCTCTAACCCCTTAACACCTCACAGGTTTGTTGTTGTGGGAAAATAGGAAGAGGAAAGTGAATTAAGTATGTTCACCACATTCAGTAATTTATAAAAAGGCAGGATAAAAATCTAAATAATAATAACAACAAAAACCTAGGATGCTAGTAGTAACCCGTATCAACCATTAGCACCAGTCAATGATATTTTTGAATGTTCAGTTGACTGAGTTTCATGTTTAATGTTTAATGAATAAAGTAAATAATAATAATAATTATTATTATTATAAATATTATAATTTCAACAATTAATAGCTCTTGGAAACATCATGACTGAGGGGACTAAGAGGAAGGAGAATATTTACAAAACTAGATAGATGAAATCTTTTTAGATAGTGTCCCTACTTCTTTTAAACCATAACCCATAGCAATCAAGGAAGGAGAGAAAAGAAGTACCGTGTTTCTCACATTATAAGGCTGGGCCTTAATTTTTTTTTGACCCCCGAAAAAAACAGCTAGGCCGTCTTTTCGGGGATGACTTAATTCCCCCCCCCTTGCATCCTCGGGTGGGCGGGCGGCGACAGCTTGGATGTTCGGGAGACCTTCCGCCACCATTACTTTCCCTTCTCCCTTGCTGCCACGTTAGAGGAACACCACGGTGTTTGGCGCAGCCACGTGCGGCCAGTCAGGGCTCCTCCCTGTAACCGGAGCCCTGAGGAGACACTTGGCTTCAGGCACTCCCGTCACCGCCTTCCAATGGAAGGCGCTTGCCTGAGAGGATCTCTCCCTCTCTCTCTCTCTCCCCCCGCAAGATCAATGTCTGCGCTGCGGCTGAGGAGGAGGAGGCTGCAGCCGGTTCCTTCTGCTTGCTGAGAGGTGAGTAAGCTGCGGCTTTGCAGAGCAAGCAAGGCGCTGCTCGCCCGGGCGAGATTTGGGAACGAGGGGCAGGAGGAGGCAGGCACACACCCGCGACTCACTTTCCCGGCTCTGCCCAGCCCACACGGCTCTGGTGCAGCCCTGGCGGGATGAGTGGAGGGTCCGGCGGGGAGGCGCTCGGTGCCTTGGTGAGAGCTCTGCCGCCGGGAAGGAGGGCCCGCCTGTCAGCTGTGCTGGGCGCCCCCGCCTAAGTTCTCAGCAAGCAGAAGGAACTGGCTGCAGCCTCCTCCTCCTCAGCTGCAGCGCAGACATTGATCTTATGGGGAGAGAGAGAGAAAGAGGGAGAGATCCTCTCGGGTGAACGCCTTACCTTGGAAGGCGGTGACGGGAGCGCCTGAAGCCAAGTGTCTCCTCAGGGCTCCGGTTGTAGGGAGGAGCCCTGACTGGCCGCACATGGCTGCGCCAAGGGAGCAAGGAAGAAAGGAAAGCAACAGTGGCGGAAGGTCTCCCGGTATGAAGCGCCCCACCAACGCAGGCAGCACCATATCTGGGCATGCAAGTACTTCCTAAATGCAAGCCCCCCCCCTTGCCATTCCTCCCCTATTTCTCATGTTTAATATGGGCCTTAATTTGAGGGGAGGGGCTTAATTTGATTTTATGCCAATAAAACATGGTAGGGCTTCCTATTGGTGGAGGCCGTATTGTTGGAGAAACACGGTAGAGAAAGTTGTTTATGGCAGTTTCATTGTGTTTGATTTGACTGGAAAAAAGCCAAAAAATTCAAGGTCTATTTGTATATCAAAATAATTAAACAAATACAAGAAATACAGGATTATAGGGTTGGGAATGTTCTGCTTCAGATATTCTACTATTTTAGGAGCTTGATTTTTCCCCATGATTTCTGTTCTATCTGTTAGTTCTGATGATCTTTTTAGTTTAAGCAGCAAATATTAAATAATGAATGAATCCCATCCCAAAAAGCAATTTAGGGAGTGGTAGTTCAGCCATGATAATTGTACAAAAATTGTCTAAAATGAGTCACAAAAACTTACAGTCTTCCTGATCTGGCCACTATCCAGTGTTTGACTGCAAGCAGCTGGCCTGACCTTGTTGACAGTTCCAATCATGGAGTCATCTGAAGATAATTATTTAGACAACTGATAGTGAGCCAATAACCAACAATTCAGCCTTGGGCTTGAGCCAGAATCATTACACAGTAGATCTGGAAGACTGATTTAGACTCACCTATGCAATTCTTAATCCATGTGAAAGGTGCTAGCAATCACAAAGGGAGCTGCCACATAATTTATTAAATCACAGCAATTTAGAAATTAAAATCTAATCAAAAGTAGCCCATGTCTAAATGACCCTATGGAGCATCATCAATTAATACAGGAGAATTCAAGTTCTATTATAAAACTCACTAAGACCAAATTAGTTGCTTATGATCCTGTGTAACTATCAGAATGTCCTGGTTGCCTGACGTATTGATGCATTAACTCTTCAAAGGCTGGCCTCCAACATTTCTCATTTCCCTCCCGGAACTCTGCCTAATACTGTATAGGGACTGATTGGATTTTTGATTCCAGATGGGCTTAACTATTTTTTTATGTAATGTTTCTGCGATGAGTTTTCAAATTTAGGACAGATTATGGAGAACTTATTTACACTATTTAACCAGTGAAATAAATTGGAGAGAAAATTTACATCAAGACAAGCTCAATAAGAACCTTGCATTTCCCTCTACATCAGGAGTGTCAAACTAGCGGCCAGCAGGCCAGATGAGTCACGCACAGGCCACAGCCACCCCCGCTCCACAAAGGATACATCGTGTGATGGCAACATGAAGCCACGAGTTTGACACCTGTGCTCTACACAATAAAGATTTCAGAAACTCGCCAAACTTTATTTATACTGATATTTATCAGCTTGATTAAAGAGTCTTTCAGTTGTATGTAGACCGACAAATAGCTTTAATTAACTTGATTATTAGAAGAAAATGAGGTTTCAAAAAAATAAGAAAGAAAACTCCCTATTTTCTTCTTCCTGGAACTTGCTCTTATACAGTTTCTTAGGACCATTATAAACCTCAGACAGGTTGGATAAGGTAGAACAGTCACAAACTGTTCTGTCCCCAGGATGGGTCTCAACCTATGCTCCATGGGGGACCACAATGTCATCACACATGTTCTGTGAAGGTTTGATAAAATGTTATGATTTAAATCCTGAGTTAAGTCTTGGGGATCCATGGTCAGAAAAGGTATTTGAATGGTGTCCGTGATAAAGAAAAGGTTGAGAACCACTGACTTAGAGCATTTCACTGGGTATAAATCCACAAGATTCTCTTTCTAAAAATTTTGGATCTCCTTTTTACTTTTCTTATATGTACCACATTCAACAGACTTAATAATAAAGTCCAAAAAATCTAAAAAGATAGCATTTTTTTCCTTATTCCAAGGATAGAAATCATACTACAATTTGTTTACAATTTACAGATTTACAATTTACAAACAAGATAATACAGTACCTCCTTCCTTATGCAAATAAAGCTACAGTTTTATGCATGCTATTCAGAATGGGCATTTCAAAGCTAAGATGCTATTCAGACATATTGTGAAAGTGTAATTAAACTGTCCAAGAATATCTCAGGCACTTTCTATTTTCTACCTGTTGCTAACATTGACCGTATTAACATAAATAGCTATTCAAAATCAAAGAAAAGACTGGGTGTAAGATTACAGCAATATGTTGTAATCTTACCCCAGTCTTTTCTTTGATTTTAAGCAACTTTTTCTTTGATTTAATCCCAGTCTTTTCTTTGATTTTAAACAATTGTCACTTTCTGCACTTTTCAACAAAAAACCCTTATTGCCACCTTTCTTAATTACAACTTTTAGATAACCACAACACACACAATTCCTGTCCCAAAAGTTTGATCAGAATTGCCTAAACACCAAACAATGGAAAAGCAAAACAAGCAGAAAAGATATGAGGAAGAGGGGGGGAAAATTCAGGCCATTCACAAATAAATCCACCAGAGTCCTTCCTGGTCTTTCTGCCTCAATACAGCCCTGCCTGCTTCACGATAGATAATGAATCCGGGTATATATAATGAATCGTGTGTATAACAAGACTGCACCTCTTTCTTGGGCAAAGTTCCAGGTTTGTTTGTTTTTTTAAAGAAACTGAGAAGTGACCGTTTGTAAAAGGAGCCAAACTTCCTCCTGTCCATCTTCATGCTGGGAGGTGGGAGGGAGCTTCCCCCTGATGACCTCTCCTTACAGGTAATACCAGGGGTCTTCAACCTTGGCCACTTTAAGACTTGTGAACTTCAACTCCCAGAGTTCCTCAGCCAGTCTTGCTGGTAAGAGAATTCTGGGAGTTGAAGTCTTCCAGGCTTAAAATGGCCAAGGTTGGAAACCCCGATTATAGGATTAATACTCTGGTAAGGGACAACCATAGTCAAGCATAAAAGTCAGCAGTAAGGAAAATTATATAAAGTTGAACCATAATCCAATGTACAATTGAATGAAATGAAACCCAGCTGGAGAAACAATACTGTATTTCTTGAGGCTTGGGATAAAGAACAAATTAGGGTCTCACTGGGGGAGACCCAGTTAATTAAATTAATTATAGTAGTTAATTAATCAGTAAGTAACCCCACCTTCCATATCTGATGGCGAGAGAGAAGCAACCACAAACCTTCCGTCTTTCAACCTCTTTGGTTTTGTTTCTGGCACCGAACAGGGGTCTCCAACCTGGGAACACTTTAAGACTCGAAGGCTTCAACTTCAACTCTGGGAGTTGGAGTCCACAAGTCTTAAAAGTGGCCCAGGTTGGAGACCCCTGAGTAATACGATTCAGGGGCTTAAGAGGAAGGGCGTAACCCCCTCCCCACCCCTTCATCACCCCTCGACCGCAAGCCTTTGGGGCATCTTCACGAGCAACGAAGACCCGGGGCAAAAAAAACTTGGCGGCTGCCCGGCTATTTCCCGCTTCTTCCCAGTTCCCATCCCCCGGCGAAGAGCAGAGACTGCCGTTAACCGGCTCACCTTCCACCTCTCCCTCTCTCACCGTCGCTCACCCGTTTCCTTCTTGCTCCTCGTAAGCGCCAGAGAAACCTGGAGAAAACTCTGCTTCGGCCCGTCGGCCTCCGCCTTTTTTTTTTTTTTAAAAAAAATCCTTTCTTCTTGCCCAGAACTCCGGCAGAGATCGGAACTGAGTGGACGGAAGTGGAGCCTCCAAGACTCAACTCTATCGTCTTTCTTCCCTCCCCAGTGAGACCCTTCTAGGAGACCGCTACGCGTGGCACAGCCTCCTTTCCGCGGAGCGGTTTAACAACATCCGGATCTACCCCGGGCGCACGCGCTCTTTTCTTGACGGGAGTCCCCTTTGCGAGAAAGAGCCCAAATAGGAAGGGTCAAAGAGTCGGGGAAATGATAGAGAGGCTTCCGGATCTCGAGGAAACGAGTGGAAAGGGTCTTTTCTAGAATAGACCCGGTGATTAAGTTTCGCCTAAGGCGGCCTCTCACGGGGAATAAAATGTGAAGGCTGCCCGTTTCTCTTCTCTGGAAGAGAGGCTGCGGCTGAGATTTTGTAAACGGCTTCAAAGAGATGGAAGAGGGAGTCCTCGACTTTACGACCACAACTGAGCCCAAATTTCGGTTGTTAAGCGAGAGGTTAAGTGAGTTTTCTCCACTTTACCTCCTCTTTTGCCACAGCTGTTAAATAAATCATTGTAGCTGCAAAGCTAGTAACCTGGTTGTGAAGTGAATCTGGCTTCCCCATTGACTTTGCTTGTCAGGAGGTCGCAAAAGGGGATCACATGACCCTGGGACACTGCAATGGTCATAAATGCGAGTCAGTTGCGAAGCATCTGAATTTTTGACATGTTGGAAAACCACTAGACTGCAGCAATCCTGTAGTAAATATACAGTACCTAGAGGTAAGGTAAACCTAGGAAAGCTGCATATTGAAAAAGAGAAAGAGAAAAAAGATAGATAGCAGTGGAAAGGGAACTTCACGAGGACAGAAAGGTATAAAAACTTACCATAAAAGACTTACCATTCGAAGTTAGCTAGCTAGCCCCAGGAACACAGCTGCGCTGTCTCTTGCCTTCCTGAAAATAAAAAGATCCAGCTTTCAAGCAGTTGTCTGTATCCTTGTGCCGGAGCTCTCCCAGCGGGAAAATTCGAACCCTTAAAGAAAGGTACTTTGACAGCCTTTCAACATAGCGCAAAACGTAGTCACTGAACTGGTAGTAACACCAGTTGAATCCCACCCCTGGATGGAACCACTAGGAAATCAATGCTATGTAGATCAATACTACTTTTATTGTAACAGCTGTATAAGAGAATCTGAATTCATCACTTTATAGTTATGTGAACTAAGTGAGACTTACCTGATATGTTTTGTCAGTTATCTTTTTGGCCCAGGCTCAGGCCTTTTTTATCTGACTCCTACCTTGAAAACAGCTTTTCCTTCTCTCCTTCAAGATCATTCCTTAGCTGGCTCTGCCAGCTGTTATGGTTAAACACATAGACAAATAAATAAAACGTTTTATTTTATGGGCTTATTCACACACCATCCTTTTCCTAGCTCTGAGGCAAGTTGCCTTTTTTCCCCCCAGTCTTCAGAATGGCAGTGTGATAACTCAGTTATTAGGACGCGGGGCTTGTCGTCTGGAAAGCCTGGCAGCCTGGGTTTGAGACCCAAGCGCCAGGTAAATGGGATTTCTGCAGCACTTTTAGTAGAGGGACTATCAAGAGCATCCTGTCATATTGCATTACAGTCTGGGTTTGAAGCATTCCTTCTTCGGTCAGCAAGGCAGTGCAGAGAGTGGTGAGAATGGCAGAAAAGATTATGGGTAGTTCACTTCCTTCTATCCAGGATGTTTGAGCAGAGTCCTCAGGATTGTGTGTGTTTGTGTGTGTTTATGTGTGTATGTAAGTATGATATATATGTTGTCTTAAGTTTTTGTGGGTATTTATATGTATGGTATTCAGCTTTGTTCAGTTATTTTCCCACGTCATTATAGTTGTGCTTTTAAAGTTGTAGTGATGTTTCGGCAGAATCTCATCTAGCATCATCAGGCTTCTGTATTGTGTTTGTCTGTGAATCAGACTTTCACAACTGTTTCTGTTTTAACTTTGGTGCAAGCCTACGCTATGCCAGAATGGTTTTTTCTTCATCCTGATTGGTTGGGAGTCTTGGTTTGTGTTTATTGGTCTTGGAGTTTGCTGTGTTCATGCTTGATTGGTGTTTCTATATCTCTTCTGTCTGTTTTTGGTAGCTTTTTTTGTCTTGATTATGCTGGGCAACATTGTGTTCGCTGTATTGGGAGCGCTTTTATGTGCAGCTTGGCTCCGAGTAAATGGACGACTATGCATTTATTAGGAAGTAGGTTTCATCTGGTGTCTGGTTGGGTTGTGTTTGAGCTGGAGGTATCGGGGTGGGGGTTCCGTTTGTGCCAGGTATTAATTTGGCTTTGGTGTGGAAGATTTTTGATTGCTTTTGTGAGTTCGGCAGGCTCCAGATAATTACAGTCTGGTGGGAGTCACTCTCTTATATTCATGCTTTTCGCGGTCTTTTTTCAGTCAGCTGGGGTTTTCTATAGTGACTACGGTTTTTGATGCCATTGAAGTCAATGCTATGACCTGTGGGCTTTTCATGTGGTTGGAAAGGAAGTTTTGGGAGGGAAAGTGTGGGGTTTCTAGTGAGGAAGTGTGTTCCACCTTTTTTACTGCAATTTTTTTTTGTTCCATCCAAAGGCCCCCGGGTAATTATTCTTCTATTGGTCTGTCCAATGTATGTGGCAGGGTAATGATTGGCAGGGACTTCACATAATATGCATGATGTTCCAGGTCAATTTTATCTCCTGGGGGTCTTAGGCATTGCTGACTGCTATTTTCTGTCTGGTTTTGAAGGCACTCTTGATGTGATGCCTATGTAGTATCTTACTTAGTTTTGACTGTCGTTACCTCTTATGTAGGGCAGGACAGCTGTTCCATAGGTCTGGTCATCTTCTTAAGGTCTCCATTAGCCATTATGTCTCAGTGTGTTTTTGTGAATCAGGCCTGTGATTTTGCTTTTGTGGAAGCCGTTGGCTGTCAGTACTTTGGTCAGAGTGCATAGTTCAGTCTTTATGTGTGTCTTGTCTGCCAGGCGTTTGATTCTGGCAATTAGTGTTTTGGCTAATTCTCGAGGAGACTCGAGTTCAGCCTGGTCATCTACAAAAGCCAAGATGACAACACTTCCTTCCCCAGTCTACTAAGACAGTCCTCACAATGTATGCAGCTAAAGAACATGCTGCTGCCCAGGCAATTAAAAACTTTCAACTGAGGCTCTAAGTCCGTGATGGTGAACCTGTGGCACACATGCCAGAAATGGCATGCAGAGCTATCCCTCCAAGAACACCAGCCATCACCCATTGCACTTCTGGTTTCTGGCGTGCATGTGCTCATGAAGACCAGCTGGCCAGTGCGCATCGCTTTTTGGAAACTGGAAGCTCACCTTCCTGGCATGTGCCTTGGGGAGCTGGTCTTCCAATTTCTGGCACTCCCATGCCGGGGAGCTGCTTTTCCAGATTCTGGCCCTCCCCCGCATATGCACACACTCCCATTTTGACACTAGGTGCCGAAAAGTTTAGCCAACACTGCTCTAAGTGGTGGTGGGAAAAGAGAGGGAGGAGGATTGATTCGGGCAAAAACAATCAGCAATTGAACCAAAACTAAGCGGGATCAAGACTGCATTTCTGAGTGGCTATTCTACTTATATGACTATATGAACTATAATAGCTAAGAGTTAACCACGACTACATCTGCTGCTATCCCCTCCTGTCTCCTTCACTTACCTCTCTCATATGACATTTGTGTGAGAATCTATCAGTGCTTGACTGACATCCTATTTTAGTCTCCAATAGGGCTCTCCCCAATGAAGCACCTGACTTTACCACAGGCTTATGGGAAGTGGGTGGGACACCAACTCCACTGATCTCAATCCAGGGGTGAAATTCAACCACCTCGGCCCAACAAAGGAGAGGTGATAGGGACGATTTAAATCTATAAAAAATTGCCCCAGTTGCCCCTGGTTGCTATTATTATAATACCAAGCCCCACCCATAGCCATCCTCACAGAGCTGGTAGGGAAAAATTTTGAATTTCACCACTGTCTCAATCTTATGTAGCAGTAAACAAAAAAAAAGTGAAGTGGGGCAGGATAATTTTGGAAATGACATACTTTTTTCCCATATTCAGGATTCGAACGGATCTTTTCTCGCTGAGAAGATGTAAGAGTTGTTGGCAGGTGTGTGGAAGTGAGCAAACAGGAAATGGTTGCTCACCTCCAACGCACAAATATTCTGTCCTGGGATGGACAGAATATTTAGAATACACACAAGCTATACGAGAAGGGATAAACTCCCCAGGGAGGTACATGTGAGATTCTCTAAGAAGGCAATAAGACCAGAAATACTTCAAAGAGCAAGAGACAAACCTTTGAAATACAATACCCAGACAATACACTGTTTTACTGAAATTTTATGTGTTATATAAATAAAACAAATAAAAAACTGGGGGGGCGGCGAATAATACAAGCAGATATTTGTGCATGAGTCTACATGTCTCTATTTTTTTCCAATTAACATGCAGGCAACAGATGAAGGAAGCTTCCCTCAGATGCACAATGTACACTTACATAACTTAAAACAGTTCATCAATATGTAACGTGCCCCTCCTGTGTTTTTCTTGCTAAATCAGATTTTGCAAGTTATCTAGTTCGGCTCTGAGTGTCTTGTGGCCTTCTAGACTGATTGTTCTCCAAACCCTCTTCCTAACTCATTGTTTTCAGCTACAAAATGCAGTACCTTGTTGCAGAACTGGAGTTTTCTTCCTTCTTCAGATGGGAAGCACATGAAAACCATAACTATAGACTTAGAGTACATTTAAATGCAATCTTCTGAGGTGGCAGGAAATCTGCATTTGTGGTAAGAAACAGGCCATCTGAGGCTGTAGTTAAAACACATTTATTTATATTTAGCAATAGAAAAGATTGCAGCCTATTTAGTAAAAGTTGTGACTGACCACAGATCTAGTAAGCCACCATAACTGAACTTGAACTCAGGTCTTCTCAAACCTAATTCAACAATACGAAAACAATATAAATATTACAACTGTGTAATAAACTGGAAAATGTAAAATATGCTGTGGTTCTTATTATTTTCTATATAATTTACTGAAATGAAACAGGCTTTTTTTCAGATTATCAGACAACAACAGAATGCAAAGAATTCCATAGCAGGGGAACAATCATCTCAATATATATTTCTGCATAGGATAAATAAATGATGCATGAGTACATGACTATAATATTCTCCAGAAGGGAAGGCTTCATGTTTTTTGATTTATTCCAAATGTGTACTGTATCTCACTTTTATGTTGCAAGACACATAAATGTAAATCTCATTTTTATGTTGCAAAACACACTATTATGAGTGAAGTGCTTAAAAAAAATACTTTTGGTTATATTTAAGATATTCTGAGAGCTAGCATTCAAGCCATGTATGTCAAATATCAGTGTGGACATTTATCATATGTGCTTGTACAGATAATTTCCTGGTTTTTGCTATTTCACAATCCTTGGCTGTAACACTCAACCATCAAGGAAACAAAATTTGAGCACTATGTGTTGGTGGAGTTTATATTATATAAAAAACAATAATAATAAATTTGAGCCTGTATATTACAACTCCGTATCAAGAAAATATTGACTGTGTGACTAATAAAAGCATAAAATTTCCATAGTTACTCTTATTCTGCACCTCTTTTATTCTACTGTATTTGTCGAATGGATTATGCCGATCACTGAGTTTTGTGGAATAAAATTCCTGTGCCATAGCCAAATAAATCTTTCTTAGCAATTCCTCTGTTTTCTGTTCCATTTTCATTAAGCATTGCCTGCACATGCAGATAAGCTTCCTGGATCATTCAAACATCTGTTGGGATGCAATGCTTAATGATGACCTTTTCAATCTAATCTCAGAAGATCAGAGTTGTTATGAGAATAAGAGAAGCGCCATGGAAACCACCAATGCAAACCTGGTAAAAAGGATGGGAAATATTAAATAAAATGGAAAATACTTTTAAAAAATGAACGCTGATTATCCCAGACCACATGTGACACACTTATGTGGAATAAATAAACACACACACGTTTTGGCTTTCCCCTTTGCCTCTTTTGCCTCTCTTCTAGCTTATTATCAGATAGTGTTGGCCTGATTATGCATCTGTATGATGTGTTAAGAAAAAAGGTTGCATTAACCCAGTGATACTGTTGGGAATATAAGTCACCTAACAGGTATTTGGGTTAGAAATATATAAACTAGGAAAGACATTTTAATACTGTCTGTTTAAGGGAATGCAAGAGCATGCAATTGGGTGTGGTTTTTCAAACAGACATAAGATGGAGCCAGAAACCTGGGTTGTTTTAGTCTGAGTCTCAGAAGAGAGTGTGAGTGTATCTTTATTTCATTCTGTTGGAAAGTATTGCTGTTGCTCTATTTTTTCTAACTGACTAATATTACTGGATTTAATGTAAGTCTGATACTGAACTGTTTTTGACACTGGACTTTGACATTTGGATTTTCCCTGGATTGAAAACTGACTGCTTTAACTTGTGATGACTTTGGAATGCTTATTTTGGACTTTGCTTAAATCTTTCTGGAAGTAAAAACCTACATTTACTGTATAGTGTATCTGTGTACTGTGTGTGTATTATTCAAACACTTCTCTCTATACGTCTCCCTTTATGCGCTCATTCTCCTAACGGGGAATTATCTCAACAGATACCACTTCCCATGTCTTTCTCAACATCACCAGTGAGTGGAAAAATATCAGCCTGTGATGACAGTAATTTGGAAGGGGGCAGGTTTGTCATCTCAAGTTTGACATTTTTGAAAATGTATTCCCTAACTCTTAACTTTAAATACACTAGGCAGTGACCATGATTACATAGGAGCTGAGTTGCTGAAGTTTATATGCAGGTCTACATACATGAAAAACAAACATTAACTTCCTCTGGTTACAAGATCAGAAGGGTCACTATTAGTCATTTCATTGTTTCATAATTTTAGCTTTCTGCAAAATCTTTCTCTGAAACCGCACCTGGGAATACAGTTAAGCAAGCAAGTTCAGTTTAGCCCTTTTAAGGAACTGTGCAAGTGGTGAAAAACTGCATCAGCCTTTCATAAAGAACAGAAAAATAACATGGAAGCAAAAATATCCACAGCAATCCATGTTGTATCCCAAGTCCCAGTAGAAAAGGGGGATCTGGAAAGTCCAAAGTAATCAATATATAATATTTGTGATCAAAGCGTAAGACTTACATTTACAGTCATAGTTTCTCAGACCAGAAATATTGGTAATTTATTTAGCTCCATGACTGAAAAGTTCAAGGACCCATTAAACTGGGAAAATTCAGGCACTACAATTAATCCCATCCAGTATAAGTTGTGTCTCCGTTGCTCCCATAGGGAGTAGAACATTTGCTGAGTTATAACTGCCTTTTTGCATTTTCTGATCCTTCCCCATGAACCATGAGCTTAAGGGACAGCAGGCATCTTGTTAGGATAAAACTGAAAGTTTTCTTTTAAAAGAAAAGGGGAAACGAAGGGAAAAGCCAGCTGAGGCAGAGAGCTTGCTGGATGCTGACTGAGGCATCTTTGGATATATTGGTTGATGAAACAAAAATCATAAATGGGTGTTACACCTTTTTGTATCCTCAGGATCACTCAGGATGAAGTCTAATTAGATCTAAATATAGATGTTGCCTTCAAACTTGATAAAACCAAGAAACTTGCTAGCTTCCTTCTGTCAATTTTGTGTAGTATATGTTTCATGTTACCTTCAAATTTGTTCTGTCTGCTGAACAGAAGGGATTTTTTCCTTTTTTTAAAAAATGGTACTAATGTTTTGCGAAATTCTAATTTAATCTTTATGTTGTTCTTTAGAAAAACTTTTGCTGGTTGTTTTCCCAGGCTAGTTAGTGCCATCCTAAAACTTAAAATTTAACAAACAAAAAGCAAATTGATTAACAATATGCATCCATAGTTCTCCAACTATTTGGAATGATGCTAGATGGTTTTTGTTTTAAATTATGGTAAGCAGCATTTCAATGACCTTGGGCAATCCTGAAAGCTAAACCAAATTGGCCCTGGTTAACACTTAGATAATAGGTCATTTGGAAGTTGAGGGTTGCAGGCAGCACTGTAAGAAAAAAAATATCTCAGAAGATAACTACAACAAAGCACTTCTACATTAGTGTCAAGGAAACAAATGATGCAAATGAGACCTGTCAATAAGAGCTGAGCTTTGCTGAAAAACAACTTTATGAGTTGAAGATGCCATGCTTGCTAGAAAGAAGCTATCCATTTATTTATTTATCTTATAATTTCCCCATTGTTCATTTTATTTTTAAATGACAAGAAGACATGCTGAGAGTGACTTCCATGTGAAATGTTAGTCTGTGCCATCTTTATAGATCCAGGATCCAAGTGGATCATAAGGGAAGATGAAAGAATGAAATACATAAATGAAAGGTAGGCACTTGCAAGGCAGTGGCTTCAGAGTGAAACATTTTTGTCAAAAAAAGAAAGAAACAAAAATAGGAGTTGCCTTTATTCTGATGAACTAGAAATTACAGCAGGTGAATTGAGGAAGACGTAGGGTTAACCCAAAAGAAAATAGGTGAGAAGATGGTCAGTGAAGAAGAGGGATATTGGTCAAAAATACATATGTACATATGGATTAGGTGAAGGGGTGGGCTTCAAAATTTTTAGCAACTGGTTCTCTGCCCGGTTGCTGGGTGGGCGTGGACATGGTGAGCGTGGCCTAGTCGGTTTCCTGCACCAGAATGGGGGGGGGGAGCATTTTCACCCTTCCTGGGCTCTGGAGACTTTCCTCTAGCCTCCAGGAGGATGAAAATGGCCTCCCCCAGGCTCCAAAGGCCCCCCAGGGGCCAGAAATGGACCTGTTTCAGCCTTCCAGAACTTCTGGCATGCCCATTTTTCACCCTCCCTGAGCCTCTGCATGGGCCCCTTACTTACCTGAGATCCAGAACAGGCCACGTGAAGACTCTGGGGAGGAGAGGGGTGAACAGGGCCAACCAGGATGGGATTTGCCAGTTCACTGAATTGGCTATAAAATTAGCTACGGGTTCACCCGAACTGCAGAGAACCGGTAGCAGCCTACCCCTGATTAGGTGTTTCCATGCCTAATCCTAATATGTAGGGGATCAGTTTGATTAATGAAAGGGAACACAGGGTCTTCGAGTAGCAGTTCTTTGGTCCTACCAAGGAATCACTTCACAGGACAAAAGCATTGACACCAAAGGAGTCGCTGTTCTCACTGTTTCTCTGGCCATTCAAACTTAGAGAAGTGAGGAGTGGGAAAAAGGGAAATGAGACTTTTTAGGAGCAGGTACCTAATTCCAAGATCTGCTTCTCCTACTTTCACCCTTTTTGAATCACCTTTCCTATCAGTTAAATCACGTATGGCAAGAGAAGAGATAGAAGTGATCTAGGAGACCACTTTTGGTGCCTTTTGTCCAACCCTGTAAAATGAACTGACAATGGAAGATCTGCTTCTCCCGCCCTCCATCTCAAGTGATCAGTTGGAAGCAAAACAGCAGAGGGCAATGCAAGCAACAGAGTTTTCAGAATGTTGTTTTCTAGGAGAAAAACCCTTCAGTGCTGTCACACTGGAGAGCCTACAATCTGTAGGTAACTCTGTCCCTAAATTCAACCTCCAGCGAATATGCTTCATAACTCCACCCTAATTCTGATCCCAGTCTTGCTGAAACTTGTACTGTTAGCAGTCTGCATGCTCAACAGATAAATATAAAAGAAAAACCTGAAATGCCAAAGTACACAATGTGAATTTCAGGGAGAAGGCCAGGGAAAGAACAGTAAGGCTATTGTGAATATAAGGTTGTAAGGCTGAATGTACTTGTAGCTACATTCTTATCATACTTCATCAGTCTACTGTAATGTTGGGAAAAAAAGCTATAACCACCAGAGACTTATATTTACAGATATCTCAGCAGATAATTTTGTTCTCCAGTTATATTACGCATAAGCCTCCCCACCCAAAAAACATGGCAGAAAGTTATATGAGTTTTGTACTCTTGAAACAAAATCAGGTAACAGTATCTGTCTTCCCTATTTTCAGGGTCATAAAAAGGGAGTTTTTAATGCATCTAAAATGTATCAGCACTAATTATTATTAAAACCATATTTTGTAAAAACTACATATTAAATTATGAATGTTATTATCTATGCTATCTACTCAACACCATTGGATGTATCTTGAATCTGGTTCAGTTTCCCATTACAGAAATGGAAGTGCTTCATCCCAAATGAAATATTGTTTATTTAGTCATTTAAATTTGTTGTAGTCATCTAGCTCAGCAGACCTTGAATAGCTTACAAAATCCAAAAACAATCAAAATAGTTAAACTCTTGATTTGTATTCTAGGGATAGTGGTGAACATAAATGTGATAATAATGATTTTTATAGAGGAATGTAGAGAAACTCACAGTTCAATGTTGGAGTACCTGTTTGATCATGGATGATCATATACGAAATAGGCAAATCATTAGCTAAATTCCTTTCTCCAAAGGAATGATTTTTCTTAACTATTGCTTTTTGAATAAACCACAATGAGTGAATTTAACCATAAGCTGTAAAACATAACTTACAAGTCATAATAACTGGGATGGCAATAATTGCTAAGCCAAAATAAACTAATCATATTATAGATTAATCCATCTTTCAACCTCTCTAATCTTGTGGTTGTTGAATGCATTATTGATTGATGTATTTGTAATGAACATGCAGACTATCAGGAAAACCTTTTACAAAAGAGATATGCAAAAGCTCATTAAAGCAGAAAAGTGTTGGTGAGAGATTGGCTGAGCCAAGGGGAGAAGTTAAATGGGGAATTAGACTGCAATCGTTACGTTTACATAAGAGGGCAATGTCTGACCACCACTCCCTTGAATGCTGTTGAACCTTATGTAGTCTGGACAAAGGCCAGTTTGAGAAGATTCCTGTGTTATTGGCTTGAGCAATAAAATGGCTAATTGAATTCTTCAGGTGTGAATCTGATTGTTTGTAACTGACAAAAAGAGATGCAAGAACAACAAAGGCCTTTTGGCATGGCACCACTAAGCCCAAAATTTTGTTAGTGGGAATTGACAGTATCATCTCATCATTGGTCATATCAATGTCCATCTCCAGCTGCTGCAGCGGTTGCGGCCCTATCTGAAGCCCTAAGTATTGTCCTTTTTACATGCAGGCCATTGCACTGGCCTTTGAAGAGCATTTGAAAACTACAACTGGTGCAAAGTGTATCAGTTATGTAGCAAGGATTAATGTCTAAACGCTTATTATGCTGATACTCAAGGCTCTGCATGTCTTACCAATAAGCTTCTGAAGACAAATCAGAATGTTGGGTTTTGACTTATGAAGTCCTTCGGTAGGATTAAGGGATTACACTAAAGCAGGGGTGTCAAACTCAAGGACCTTGGGCTGGATCTGTCCCACAGGGTGCTTAAATCTGACCTGCGGGTCAAAAGACTGGCCCACAGTGCCTCTGGTGGCTAAAATGGGCCATATGTGGGGAGGCCTGCATCACGTTTTCACCCTCCATGGCCTCCTGCAGCACTCTGCTGGCCAAAACCAGACCAAAACCAGACAAAAAACTGTGCCCAAAACAGGCCAAAAATCAACCAAAAAGAGGTCAAAAACAGAAACAGTCCCAAAAACGGGTTGAAAACAGCTGAAAAATAGCCCAAGAACGGTAGGATGATACAGGAGGCATCCGTCCCCCTCACCCACAGTGCTGCCCCCCCACCTGGTGCCACCACTGGCCCACAGAGAAGAACTACAATGCTGATCTGGCCTCAAAAAATTCAGTTTGTCGCTCCTGCACTAAAACTTTTTTAGGACTCTCTTCTCTGGCAGCACTCAGCTTATCCTATACATATACCACAGAAAAAGCTGCTGATAATTTCATATTTTCACAAGTCATTGAAGGGAGGGCAGAAGGGAGGGAAGGAGGAAGGGAGGGAGGGAGGAAACTGATAACTATAGGCAATGGCAATGGCAGTACCAACACTATAAGTAGAGTAATATTCTTTGTGATATTCATCCAGAAAGTATTAAAAACAGAATTATTACAAAATGACCTTAGGAGTTAAATGATTTCTTGCCATTAATGTCATTGCATCCTGATCAGTGTCTTTATATGAGTTATATATGATAGACATTATATGAGTGTCTATCATATAATCCCATGACAAGGATTTTAATGTTACTATTATTAATATATTCATATTATATTTGTGGATCTTTTATTGTTTGTAGCAGTATCTGCTCTGTGTGCATTTCCTGTAAACTGTCATGAATCGAAAGAAACTGATATTATTTAATCAAATAATTAATTAATTATTATAATTATAATAATTAAATAATTATTTAACTGATATATTTAATCAAACTTTAAAAAAATCAACAATGTTAAACTTAAAATCTCTGGTTTCCAGTAATCCAAATGGCAATTGACTTGGAGTTAAATGACATGCTAAACTGAAAATTTTGACTTCTAAATTATGTGCAAAAGCAATCAAGATTTAGTTATGTTTTTTAAAAAAAATTTTTGCATTAACTAATTAACAAAAGAAAGCATTTTTGCTTACAGTAGTATTAATTAGATAACTTCAATAATAAGATTAAAGGAGAAGGAGGAGAAAAAGGTGTGTGTGGGAGGGAGAAATACACAAATAAGCCAATTCATTGATGATCAAACTGGGAAAAATACAGACAAATCTATATAGCTCAGAAGTGGAGCATTGGCATGTCATGCAGCAGATTCAGGGTCAGCCTCATAGCAGGACCAGAAAATACTTTCCTGCAGCTACTAATCTGTCTTTATTGGTTAGTGGTCTATCTTGCTATAAGGTAGCCTCTTGCATAACAAATGAGGAAGAATCTAATCATATAGAAGGAGATGGAGAACAAACCAGCACCCATCCCCATACATTCCTGCATTGGTGTCTATACAATTTTTTTTGGATTTCAACTTTAGTGTATTATATTCACAGTGACCCACATCTTATTGGTCCTTAACCCTAACCACAAAAACTTTTAAGTAGCCCAATCTTGGCTTTGTTTGTACAGTATGTACAAAAGATGGGGGGCACCAAGATTTGTCAGTGCTTAGGGCACCACCAGTGAGCCTTAATCCGTCACTGAGTTTCACTGTTCACTTTTTTTTCGGTTGAATCAGTGCTTTTGCAGGAACCTTTTGCAATTGTTTGCTCGTTTGATAGGCCCAAACCGAATTACATCACTTCCTCAAAGTAACTGAACGTAGCACATCTTCCTAAGGCATCTTACACATCTACCACAGAACCAGTAAGCAGGAAATGTACAAAAGAATGAAAGCAGTATCACATCTGCTTTAGAGAAGTAACATGAATAAGTACAACTTTTTGTTGTCCTTCTTTCTGTTGCTGAGTGGAGTATCTGACTTCTCCGGTAAGTAGGAACATGCCTTCTGCATTGTTAAGAATAACCACGCAGACAATGTTATGCTCCGGGCTATAGAACTGTTTTTGATGTGTCACACCCAGAAAATCTGGTCCCTGCAAAGACTATACAAGCCTGCACCATTTCTTTCAGTGCTGTTTCCCAACTGCATGCTGACTTGTCTTTCCATGGATCCAGTTTGAACTACAAATCCAAGGTGTGTTAATCTGTGAATGAATTTTGTGTTTCTGACCCATTGTTAATTGTGCTTAAGATATTAATTCACTTGGATTTTTTAAAACAATAATGCCTGTATTACTATTAATATAATGCACTCTTAATAAATACAAATAATTTCTTTTTTTAAGTTGATTTCTAGGAAACATTGTGATATTTATATTTTAGAGGCAAATGAAACAAAACTGTCATAGTCTACTAATATGATCGGTAGAACATATATAATTTTAAGGAAGGATTAACTTCCTAAAATAATATATAAGGCAAAGCTTGCTATTTAAGTAGTATAATTTAAAAGATGTGCATTTAACTTTCAGAGAGGTACTCTGTCAAAAAACAACAAAAATGTGTTGGGTGTTTTTGTTCCAGATAAAAATAATTAGAAAAATTATTTTATATAATTATATAAAATTCATATATGTATATATATATATATAATATAATATATATTTAAACATTTAAAATTATGTACATAACCAAGTTTTTCTAATTTGTTTCCAAAGCAACAGACTGTAAACGGCATCATCTGTGGCCAGACAGATGTAGTTCATAATCTAAAATGATCATAACGGTTGGGAAGACTGAGCAAACATTTTAATATTAAAATATTAATCATTTGCTTTTCCTTTTAATTTTAAAACAATTGTCTATAAAAATATACTAAATATACTTCACCTACATTAACCAAATGCCTAAATTAGATGAATCATTTGATTTCCTAATATTTTCAGATAAACCTCTCAATTGTTATGAATGAAAAAAAAATATCGAAAAGTTAACTGCAAAGGGCAAAACCCACTAGTCTTCTTCATGTCTTTCACTGCTGTAGATGTCATCATGTTTACCTGCTGAATTAGTTTCTGCACGTCTAAACTTGCTGTTTCGAATAAAAGCAGTATTTTAGAGCATGTAGTCCTAATGCTAGATAGGCAACTATTTTGTAGTTGGGACTATACCTTCAGGCAAAGGGTAGTACAAATTGAAACAGCAGTTCTTGAAGGCTATAGGAACAGAACTTCTGATGGGATGATGTCACAGCAATTGGTGGGGCTAAACTTTCTGACCCTTTTTTTGTGTGAAACAGCCCAAATCAGATTTAAAGGCTGAAATAGGCATCTTATCACAGAATTCTTATATATTTATTTTGTTCCTTAATTTAGCAGGAAAGTAGAGAGGAATAGAGAGAAGCAGGATGTTTATATTTAAAATTAAGAATATAATATTCAGGTCATAAATACTTATCTGATATTGGTTATTTGTCACCTTTCAATTGTCATTCTCAGTAGCCTTTATCATATGTGAATTGCTCCATCCTCTGCACTTGCAAAGTGATATACTGCAAACACGCAACTATATAAAGACCGAATGTATAAATGTTTGTTCATGTTATTACCACATTCTTATGAAAGATATTATAAGCTTATAAACTTTTTAAACTGCTAAAGGCATCTCTATAAAAAGGAATGTTCAAAAGAATAACAAAAGATTGCAGTTCTTGCTCTGGTAAGCTCTAAATTAATTAATATTATTTGACATACAAATCAAGATAGTTTATGCAAATATAGATGCAATATATATGTCTTTCCATGAGAACCGAAGAATATATCATATCAGAATAGACAAATGTGAAAAACCCAGATAAGAAGAACCCCAAAATTTCAAGTTATCTAGGTTTAATAGCATTGCATGGCTCTGTATCAAACTGCTTAAATATATTAGATCACAGATGTCAAACTTGTAGCTGTCATGTGACATATCACAACATTTTCCTCTTTCACGGAGCTGAGATGGGCATGGCCTGAATGTGATGCATCCAGTCTATGGACCACCAATTTGACACCCCTGTATTAGATCAATACCATGGTTTGGGTCACTCCATGATGAAACACACTTCATATATTGATCTATTGGATCAAACTGAACAACTATTAGAGGTGTACTTGAAGGTTACTCATTTGGGTTACAAACCATTTGGAAGGTTCCTTTCTTCACATTCTATGTGTTCTGACATACTACCCTTTGCCTGAAATTCTAACTCCTCACCTATCCTCACTCCTCATGCAGAGATAAAGTTCTTAAAGTAGTTCCTAGTGAGTTCCACAGGCTTAAGATTGTTTTTCATGGGAAAAACTGCAGCTTCCACATATCTCCCTTTCCTTTGCAGCCTCTACTTTTCCCCATTTGCTCCTGGGGTTTGTGAGATCTTTAAAATAAGGCATGGAAGGCAGCAAGCAAGGAAATCAAAAGTAATTCCTCCCAACATGCAAAGAACAGCAGAATAAAGCTTATTGTTTTAGCAGGTAAACAAGGGGGAAGAGAAGTATCTATATCCGGTGTCTTTTGAAATGGACTATTTACATGACCTTATGCCAAAAAAAAAAAAAAA